>JASCZW010010380.1:0-36998 GCA_034211315.2 Aedes japonicus
AAAGGTGATACCTATTGTAGACACACTGTAATATGATTGAAAGGATGATTTCCAGTTATTACTAAAACTATACATTGAATTTAAATACAACAGAAGCTATGAACATGATTGACCGCCCGAGGCTACTACACCGCTGTTGCCAGATAAGCTGTCATTACATAGAGAACCAACAATACTATTAAACATCCTCAATGTGTAAGGAGTGGTAATCCTAACTAAAGCAATACCGGCGCTGGGTCCACCCGAATGCAGGTCAAATGAGGAAAGGAGAGGAATATGTGGACGTGATATTCGCTTTATATGATGCCTTGTACACCTCTGCACTTTCATGAGAAATCACTGGAATATTGGATAAAAGGGTTGGTGAATTTGCGCGACGTCTAGTAAATTATTTATGCACTAGACGATTCCCCATTTGAACCAGTTTATATCAATAGTACCAATAGCCGATTTGAAACGGCAGTGGGGTTTCGTAGTGTGGTAGTGATTTTTGATTTGGAAAACCCGGATCAACTTATAAAGTTATTCTATTCTAACGCTTAGACAGCCAGTTATTATAAGCATCCTGGGAAATACTAAACCAGTATTTTTCTTAGTAACATTAATATGTGCGGCATATTTGTAATATATCACAAATAATAAAACGGCCAGGCCCACTGTGTAGCTTTGCACAGTGGGAAAAATCACAACTAATTAAAGGCCGCTGGATAAGTGCTCTGTAAAACAGCTTATCTTATGTAAAAAATGCGAGGAATCGAATGGTGGTGGTTTCATCTTGGGCAGACCCCGAGAAGTGGTGATAATATTGCATCCATTTGTGTTGATCTAGTGTGGATATGTCTGGAGAATCCAATGGAGGTAATATTGTCTTATAAAAACGTCAGGAGCTGTCCATTTTGCCTGATATTCCCCACCACATGCTGAAAGTACTAGATATGCCATGTAGCTTTGGAAATTTGGGCGAATTAGAATCTATAAAAATGCAATACACTATTGTGGAACTGTCCGGGGAACTGAATGAAGAGTATGTCGTCTTGTGTAAACATCAGTTATTGTCCATTTTACCCGCTTTTCCCTACATACTGCAAGAATCAATAGATAAAATGCGATTTTTGGAATAGCTGCGCATTAGAATCAAATCAAATGGACTACAATATTATGAAAATGTCTGGAAAATCGAATGAAGTGGATGTCGACCTATGCAGACTTCGGAAAATGGCTCGTTTTGCCAGATTTTCCCTTTATTTTGAAAAAAATAATTGAATAATCCTACATTTATCATATTTTCACTAATAATATTGAACTCATTTGGGATCTACTATTGATGAAAATGTCTGAAAAATCAATGAAGGCAATATCGTCTTGTGAAAACCTCATGAACTGTCCATTTTGCCAGATATTCCTCATATATTGAAAATACTAGATATGTCATGTGGTTTTCAAAATTTCACCTAATTAGAATGCATAAAAATGCAATGCACTATTGTGGAATTATCTGTGGAATTGAATGGAGGGGATATTTAAGTTATTGTCCATTTTACCCGCTTATTTCTGCATACTGGAAGAATCAGTATATATAATGCGGTTTTTGGAAATAGCCGTGCACTACAATAAAATCAAATGCACGGCAATATTATGAAAATGTCTGGAAAATTGAATGAAGGGATGGAAATCTTTTCTTAAATCGAATTGCTTTATTAATTTCAGCCAATCAAATACACCAAGCATATTAAATTTGGTTCTGTTTGATTTTCGCCAGTATACAGCAATCGGCTTACAAATGTAAAAATCGTGCGATCGCAAATCATTAATATTTTCCATGTTTTCTAAAGGTGTATTCGATAAAATGGCACACAGAAAATCTTCTGTAACTTTTGAATCGTATGAGTAAAAAACCTAGAAATTTGAGTAGACCAAACCGGAATGAAAAACAAAACATCACTGCGAAAACCCGCGCCCGGAAACTTTCCACGAAGCTGCTCACCAAATCCGGTTGCATCGTGATGGATGACGAAACATACGTCAAGGCCGACTTCCGTCAACTTCCTGGGCAAGAATATTTCGTTGCCAATTCGAAATCGATGTTCCGGAGGATGTTCGAAAGAAGAAACACAAAGGATCAACTCTGTTTTGGCCTGATCTAGCATCCTGCCACTACGCTCGAAACGTATTGGAGTGGTACCGAGCCAACGGAGTCAATTTTGTGCCAAAGGATGTGAACCCACCAAATTTACCGGAACTTCGTCCAATTGAAAAACTCTGGGCAATTATGAAAACGGAACTTCGCAAAGATCCCAAAACTATAAAAACAGAGCTAGACTTGAAGAAAATTTGGGTAAAAACAACAAAAACACTGGGAAAATCGGTTGTACAAAATTTGATGGGTGCACTATGGTCCGAATGGACAAATTTCACGACAAAAATCGATAACTCGAAAACCATTAACTTTAGATAGATGGTGTCTTCGGGAGATTTGATTTTTAAAATAAGATCTATCTTTAGCTTTAGGTTGTGGCTAGGGTGGTCCTTTTATGTTCATAATAAAAATTTCCCCTTTTTATACTTATGGCTTAGAGGATTTTTTGCTTCAACAGAATTGTAGATATTCTAATTTAATGAAACTTTGGTGAAAATGTTTTTAAATTTGGTAGTTTTGCATTTTTTCTGCATAATTTTCGATCAGCAGCATCAAAAATTATCACCAAAGACCGTAACAACTCGAGTTTTTTTATGAGAATGTTTATATTTTTATATTATTCCATCTCCGCTAATTTATTAACATTCATATAATATATGATAATATATATAATATATATTCGGGTGGAGTGAAAAGGAAGGTGCGGGCATTCGGGATGGGAGACGAAATTGAATAAACAAATGTTGTAAATCAAAACTCATTAGTAGTTCTTCATTCCCTGAAAATTTCAAGAAAATCCGATAATCAGTTTAATTTTGATGAGTGTGTGCCATTTTTATCGAATACACCCTTTACATCAAGGTTGTTCATTACAACGTCCATAACATGTCGTGCCTTGTTAGCATCGAGCCCGTTCATACAAATTCATATTTAGAAAGTGTACATCCTTGCGAATGAACAATTAATAACGGTTGGTGGAATTTTATCATTATTATTATTAATGTAATACCGATCGCAAACTCATCTGTTCCGGGATAAAAAGTGCCACCTGTAGAGAACTACCGGTCCAATAAATGTCTTGTAGATGGTCAACTTTGTAGTTCGGGGAACTTTGTTCGATCTAAGCGTCCTTTGGAGTCCAAAGTAGGCATGATTGCCAGCCATAATGCGCCTTTGTATATCTCTGCTGGTGTCGTTATCGGCGGTCACCAATGAGCCCGGATACACGAATTCGTCTACTACCTCGATTTCATCACCGTCGATCTGAACTCGTGCTAGGAGGCTAACATAGTCTTCTCGTGAGCCACTTCCCTTCGTGTAAAGGGTGATACGGTCAAAATTTGGTCAAGGAAAAACGCGTGTAAATCGGTGAAATCGTTTATTTAAAAAATCAATTTAAATTTCTTTTTCAAGTTCAATTAGTATAAAAATTCAGGAAAAATATTCAGTTAGGCTTCCGCTTTTCCAAATCCGAATTGCCGGGCCTTACGCTTGACCCTGCCATCAGATTTTGTACAGCCACCTTGTCCACCTTCTTCGCCGCAGAAAGCCAGTTTGCTTGAACTGCTGCTCGTCCTTAGCAGTTTTTTGGTCTTCTTTAGGTTCCGCTTGACAATAGCCCAGTATTTCTCAATTGGGCGGAGCTCTGGAGTGTTGGGAGGGTTCTTGTCCTTGGGAACCACCTGCCCGTTGTTGGCGGCGTACCACTCCATGGCCTTTTTACCGTAATGGCAAGATGCCAAATCCGGCCAAAACAGTACGGAACAACCGTGTTTCTTCAGGAAAGGCAGCAGACGTTTATTCAAACACTCTTTCACGTAAATTTCTTGGTTGACAGTCCCGGCTTGCCAAACCAGATATTTCTTTGCGAACTTTGACATTTTCGTGTGCTTGAAAATATCTGCTACCTTTCCCCTTCCTTTTGCCGTATAAAACTTCTGTCCCGGAAGCTGCTTGTAGTCGGCTTTGACGTAGGTTTCGTCGTCCATTACCACGCAGTCAAACTTCGTCAGCATCGTCGTGTACAGCCTCCGGGATCGCGCTTTGGCCGTCGTATTTTGTTTATCATCGCGATTTGGAGTCACTACCTTCTTGTAAGTCGATAGTCCGGCTCGTTTTTTGGCTCGATGCACGGTTGTAGACGATACACCCAGCGTATTTGCGGCATCTCGGAGAGATAGGTTAGGGTTTCGCTTGAAACTACCGGCAACTCTCTTTGTCGTCTCAGCGGCTTCCGGTTTTCGATTTCCCCCCGATCCAGACTTCCTGGCTGTCGACAAACGTTCCCCAAACACTTTAATTACATTTGTAACGGTTGATTTGGCAACTTTTAGCGATTTTGCCAACTTTGCGTGCGAGTAGCTCGGATTTTCGCGATGCGCGAGCAAAATTTTGAAACACTGCTCTTCTTGCTTGGACGGCATTTTGACAACTGAAGAGTGAATTCCAAAATCAAAATAGGAGCAACATTCTACACACACACACACCTTCAAAATGAGGGGTGTTCAGGTTTTTTAAATGCAAAATTGAAAGAAATACGTCAAGTTGATATTGACCAAATTTTGACCGTATCGCCCTTTATTTTGTTTTCAACGCATTAATCACAAGCCCAATCCTACCAGCTTCAGCCTAAAGTCTGATGTACGTGATCGCCATTCGCGTTGGGGTTGGGGTTTCTGTGACAACGATCATCACCATCTTTTGTCCGTGGAGCACGGATCGAACAATTTGACCTCGAGACTCCGCTAAGGCCTATGCAAAAAGGTAGGAAAAAGGCGGGGAGTGAAAATCGAAAGTCTACTGTGCGAAGTTTCACCTGACGGTCGCCAATAATTCGTCGTAGTTCCACTATTCGTTACAACCCCTGAGGAAAGGTTACCGAGAGCGTGCCAAATGTCGGACACTCAACCGGACCATATCCGAAATATGGGAGTCTTCCTTAACCCCGCCCGGTCATAGCAGAGGGGTACGCGAAGGTGGGTCGCTTGGGAAAGCGTGCTTCTATATTGAAGGAACCGGTCAAGCCCGGACGCTTACAACGAAATCAAAATCGGAAGCTTTTCGTCCAGCCGCTACTCCCTCCGCATCTGTAAATCGGCCATATTCCACAAGCTCGTCTGCCATCGCTAGACGCCATTTCAGCAGTGACAGCGGTCAGAGGAATTGGAGAATCGATGGTAATCTGCATTGTCGACGCAGGTATGTGGAAACCTTTTTCATTGCCATGATTGTTTCCCAGTAAATGTTTCCCGTAATCGAATGTTCTGTCCAACCCGAATGAGTAGTGAATATCCGGAAATAAATGTATTATATTATGTTATGACTTGAAGTACTGGAAGTTTTTTCTTCTTTGGATTGAGCGAGTTTGAATTTAGAATTTTACTTAAGTACAGAGGGGGAAATCAAGCAGGATTTATTTGCGTTTTTCTATTTCGTGGTTATTTAGATAGTGTTTGAGTCTTGGCGCTAAAATCCGTTCACGAGTCCCCTGAGATGACTGTTTTAGACAAGTCGGGCAAAGTACAATCGACAGGTGGCCCCTACCTGCAATTCTCCGAATGGTTACTAGCTCTATGGCGAAAACAGTATTCAGAAAATCGCTAAAGCTGGAAGGGTACAATGGGCGGAACATGTTGTAAGCACGTCGGACAAAAACACCGTAAAGAGGAGCGCAGCGAGCTAGGTGGTTTAAACAAGTGGAGCAAGACTTTGAAAGAGTGGGACATTCGAGAAATTGGATTCAAGCAGCCCTCAACCGAGTTTTATGGAGAAATATGGTGACGCAGGTTGGGCCGGCATACAAAAAAAACATATTTAGCCTTGTTGCTCGTATAGAATGTCAAGTCCTGAACTAAAGGATAGTTTGGAGTATCATAGGTATTCTAGAAAAACTATAAAATGTGTATTACAGTGTTTGGAGTGGGGCTATTACAACGCATAAGTGCGGTGAAGACATCGTAAATAACTTTGTAGATCATGTAGAACGTTGAGATCTGAATTCTGAAAAGTTTGGAGTACCTTTGGTATTCTAGAAGTATTAAAATATTAATATAACAGTGTTTTGATGTCCCGTGGGGCTTTTTAAACTCATAAGTACTTTAGAGATATCCTAAATAACCTTGATCTCGTAGAAAATCAAGATCTGTATTCAAGGATAGTTTGGAGGTATTCTTGAAATACGGTTACATCACAGTTGGCATCAAGTAGACATCGCGAGCGGTTGCTTTGATACCGAGCGGAAGAAGTGAATCATAATTGCTTCAAAGCAATAATTTATTGTTTGGATTCGGAAGTGAAAAGTAGAAGGGCGGTGATTCTTAAGTGATACGACGGTGGTTCGAAAACTGAAAACTGAAAATTTTGAGAAGTTTGTTCAAATGTGGGGGACTTAATATAAAACCTCTTGATGAGGTACAGTTCTTTTAGTGGAGTTGTGCTATTGATCGGTTGCCACAGTGCAATCATTGCACTGGATGGTCTAGGTGTGTGTGCGCGACGGGAGAGGAAAAATAAAATCAAAAAGCCTGGGGGAGAAGTACACTCTCGCGTCACTTTACTCAATTTTTGAGTACAATTGTATGCTATCTCTTTTTCTCTCATGGAAATGTTACTCAATTTTCGTAAAAAGTGGATCTACTCAAAAATTGAGTTGTATGAGAGGAGAGGTTTTTGGGATGCCGAGTGAGGGCAAGCAGTAAGTCAAACAGCGCGAAAGGGAAGGCGTGAGCCAGTGATAGAGAGAGAGAGAGAGAATAGTGAAGAAGAATGGTCTTACTTATAATAGTGAAGAAGACGAATTAAGTATGAGTTGAGAAATTGTGACAAGAGTGATAGAATAACCTTGTGAGAGAGATGATTGTAGAGGGAAAATTGATAAAAACGGAGAATATTGGTGGTTTAGTGAGTGATGAATATCGAATGATGAAACTGCTGCGGTGTATTTTTTCTGAAAATTGGTACTAAGGGATAATAAAGGAATACTTCAGAAGTGGTCCCAGTGATATGAGCGAGGTTAAGTAAGTGGATCGTGTTGGATTTTCGGTGGTTAGTGGCAAAGAAGAAGGAGGTATAGATGCCCTATGAAAGAATACGGTGCGCCGTCTAATTTTTTCACCAATCATCAATAAAAAAGAGGAATGATAGTGGAACCGTTTGAGAGAAAAGAATTGTATGCGGTTAGAACCGGAAAGAAAATGCTAGATTAGTATCGCGCGGTGAATGTTGAGTGTTAGAAGGATTCCGATAGAAGTTTTATGTTGCAGAAGACGAGAAAGTTAAGATGATGAAAAAGAAAAGTAAACGGAGGGGAATGAAAAAAACGAAAACGATATAGAAATGAGCGAGAGAGCAAAACAGTGGGAATGTGTGAAATAATTATGATTCACGTGTAAGTGTGAGTCTGCATAGCAGAAGAAGGTGGAAACGTTCTTTCGCTCTCCGGAAAACTAACGTGTAAAGTGGGATTCGAACGTGAAAAAAGTTAAAAAAAAAAACGAAAATTGGGGCAAAGTCGTCGAAGAAAACGAAATTATCTTAGTGGAGACCACCAAATAGGAATTCGACTTGTGAAGGACGGATCATGTGTAGGGTTAATATTACATGATCATGATGTAACGGAGCATAGTATACAAGTATCATTATTCAATTAAAGTTACTATTGGCGGTGATTGGACGCGAGGGAGGTTGGGAGGATTGTTACCATCACTTCAAATTTCAATTTACGAGGATTTAATAATGCAACAAGAGGAAGGTTGGGTTTTCGGTAAGTGAACGGTTGGAAGTGCATTGACTTACTGTAGCTGCTTTCTAAATAGTCAACTAATTTAATTTTTATAGTGTAAAATTTCATGTAAATTATTCAAGTTTAAATTTGTATTTATAGCAAATGGGTCTTTCATGATGTCCTTCTATATGAGAAGAGTGAGACCTTGTAAAAACCAGCACAGTATATGCAGTTGAATTCTTGGTCCATTCATATTGGATCAGTCTATAAAAGCAAATGAATGCTATACGAACAACATGCAGTGGAAAATGCGTTGGAAAGTAGTATTTCTTGATTTGATGATGCAACATAGAGACTAATATGCTTTTATAAATCCTAGAGGGTTTGAGCTGTTTAGTGAATATTTGTAACTAGTAATAGAAGAAAAATAGTAACTTCCATTTACCTCAACTGCTTTGCTTATTCGACAGATACGCGTATTTTCAGTGATATGCGAGACTTCTTCAGTGTCTCGTAACTCGACTCGAGTCGAGTTATTAATACGAGACACTGAAGAAGTCTGCACATTGTAGACGAAATACGCGTATCTGTCGAAGATAAGCAAAGGTAGTTGGAATTAAATGGAGATTACTAATTTTTCTTCTAATTTATAGTATGCTTTTATAGTAAGTTATTTGAATTGTAATTTTTTTGGTGAGATTTTTCCTCATATTATTACCCACAACTATTTTATAAGGAACAGTAGAAATTTGCAATATCCCAGTACATTTACTAGTGCAAATAAAAACAAAAATAAGTGTGTTAATTGAATCTAAAATTCAGTATAGCCTTGAAATTTTCTTTTTGTCTTAACATTTTATAAATCATTTATGCTAAAAGTTTCCACTGTTCCTTCAACAACTATGTAACGGGGATTCCCTAGGGGGGTAGCCTAAGGCAGTCAAAGGATTTGTTGACTGGACAAGGATTCGTGGAGTCGCCAGTCCCTTGTCATGCGAAGACACGCAGCCTTCTGGCCGTAGTCTTCCGAAGGTCCGCACTGAGATCGGCTGTCCCTGTTACAAGAAGCCATCACGTAGGCTATTCTCTCAGCACAACCTGCTGAGAATAGTCCTGCAGTCAGGGTTGCGGCTTATCATTTTTGACTCAGGCATATTCATTTGCCAATATCTCCTTTCAGAGGGTAAATTTCAAAATATGATGTATGATGAACTTGTAGTGCATGAATAGACCTACAACTTTGTGTAACAGTACATTGCTCTAACTCCTATATCTTCGACATGATAGCGTATATTCACAGTGATCTTCACGACGATATTCGCGTGATCTTCACCGCGAATATCATCGCGGAGATCACTGCGAATATATTCTCTTATTCCTCAGATATAAGAGATAGAGCTATGTACTGTTGAACAAAGTTGTAGTTCTACTCAAGCACCATAAGTTCATCATACATCATATTTTGAAATTGAGCTTCTGAGAAGAGCTATCGGCAAATGAATATGGACAAGTCAAAAATGATAAGCCGCAACCTTGCCTGCAGCCATAGGTAATCCTTGCACTGATGGTGGGTTCACATCACATCATTCTTGAAATACGGTTACATGTCTATTATAGTGTTATGATGTTCTGTGGCGCTATTTCAACTCATAAATACAGTTAAGAAATCGTAATTAACCTTGTTGACCCTGTGGAACATCAAGATCTGAGTTCAAGGATTGCTTTTGAAGGTCTAGAGCAACTTAATCATGGACGCGCTTAATCGAACACCGGGACTGTTTATATCGAAGATTCAAACAATCCCGAAGATTGAAGGAACTTGTACACCTCGTATCACACGTCCCGTTTGAGGAAATTTGAAATTGGTGGATGTTGGAAGCATCCATTCTAGAAAAGCTTTGCTCATTTTTTTCTCTTAACTTTTGGAACATGAGCACTAACACTTGTTCTAGCATACAAATGATCAAGGTAATAGCGCCATTACTTGCTTTCTGGAATGAGGAGAAATGAATGCAAATACTCTTTTCACTTTCAACAATTTTACATCTCCTTTGTCAGCATTCTGATCCAAAATGGACCACACATTTTCTATAAGATTCGGGACCAGGCTTTGGGGTGCCCATTCTCATAGCTTTATACGTGAATCCCGGAAATATGCTGTGGTTTTTGCTAGTAGTCGTTGTTTCGCTGAGAAATAAAAAAATGCTGATGTACAAGACCTTCTAAGTGTACTTCTTTGCCATCCCACACCATTTTCCAAAGATGGTCCTAAGGACCGTCGCTGAACACACGCCAAGTTCTTGCAGGTCCACTTCGAACATGGTCCAGGTCTCATGTCCGTAGAGACATGTTATAAACGTTTTGGTGCGGTGGTAAATTTTTTGTTTGACCGCATTTAATAAAGTCGGCTTGATAACTTCACGAACTCATTCGTTATAGATGATGAGACGACGGAAGATGATCTGGAATACGCACTTTTAGCATTTAGAGTGGTGATCGCTCAGAATTGCTTTGCCACCTTTCTTGTAGATGGGCCATATGACCTCTTCCTTCCGTTCCTACTGTAGCTGTTCTGTCTCCCAGATTCTGCATATCAGCTGGTGCAGACAAATGGCTAGCTCCGATACTATCCTTCCAGCAGCCTCATTGTTCTTAAGCTGTTGAATGGCATCCCTAACTTCCGCAGCATGGGAGCGGGTCATTGTACTTTATCTGTCGTACTGATGTGAGTCCTTGCTTTCGCTGGGTCTTGGTCCTCACTATCTACGTTCTCCACGACATTCAGGTGTTCATCGAAGTGCTGCGCTCACCTTTCAATCACCTACGTCCGTCCGTGAAGATGCTTCCATCCCTGCACATTCAGCTAGTTGCACAAAGCCTTCGCGGGATGCTAGAAGAACTTTCGTGTGCTTGAGAACGAGCCAGCTGCTCCATCTCATCACACTCCTTTTTCTCCCAGAAGAGGGTGTTTACGCTTCCGTTTGAAACGTTCCACTTTCTGCCGGATCTCTTGTTGCAGCATTACTACCAGCACTGGAGTCCATTTCCTCCCAAATCTCTACACCCTAGCCAAGACCAATCATTCACTTCAGGCTTCGTTCTATGTATCCGACTATGTTCTCAGCAGCGTTGCTTATGACAGGCGGCTGCTTTGACAGTACTCCAGTAGTCCTCAAAAGGAGTGCCATTGAGCTCACCCTCGTATGGCAACGTTGCCTCAAGATGCTGCGAGTACACAGTGGCAACGTTCGGTAGTTTCAGACGCTCTGGAACATTGCAGCGGTTGTACTCGCTTTCGAGCTGCGCGTAGAATGCGTCCTTGTTATCATCAACACGGAAAAAAAATCCGTGCCGGATCCGTGAACTGCAGTCATGAATTCGAGAACAAGCAAAAATACACCGTGAACTGAATCACGTTATCATGAACTAAATCACGTTTTTAGGTAAAAATCCTGAAAACGTGAACTAGTTCACGGTCCGTTTTCATTTCGTGAACGCTTTTGTTTCTGTGCAGTGTTCCGAAGTGTGAGCTATGCACATTAATTATGCTTAAGTCGAAGAACCGGCCTTTGATCATCAACATGCACATTCTTTCGTGGATTGGCCACCAACGGATCACACGCCCCTGCATATCGCCCATCACGATGAAAGCAGTTCCCCTCTCATGTATGTTGCAGCAGCTCTGGTAGATGGTACAATTACTTCTAAACGTTCGTTCCATGGATCCATTCCAACACACCTACTGCAGCGCTACAATGCTAAACTCGCGGACCTTTAGTACATCGGAGAGAATGCTTGTGCTTCAGATGAAGTCACAAGTCCTTTGTACGTCACTGCGGTCTTCGCCAATTGTTCCGGTCCGTATTTCCATCTTGTCCGTTGCTAGATTTCTTGACGCTTTGGCTCGCAGGGCCTGACACCAACAGCCTACTTTCCTGAGGTCCAGGCGTTACCTTCTCGGAACCTGCGGGTTCTGCATTGTCATTTTCTCCAAATACAGTATTAGACAGCTAGGTCTAAGCGACAGTCCTTGCCAGGGTGATGGTTTTTAAATGGGAGATAACATTTCACATCTCTTACCTTTGATTCTATAGAAATCAAAATTAGTTTTAATTAAGGTGAAATTCTTGTCCGCTCGGCAAGAAAAAGTCACCCTATAAAATTGGAACGAATTCAATATCGTTGTCTGCGTATTGCTCTGGGCTATATGTGATCTACGCATAACATGTTTCTTGAACTTTTTGGCATGAGTAAACTCCTACAGACTTTGGTTCTGGGAGCTCATTCAGAGTAGCGATCAAAACGAAAACGCATGAAAAAACGCATTTGTAATAGACTATTTTGAAAAAAATGCTTGAGCTGGACACACAACCACGTTATCCACTAAACTGCTATTCAAATACAAATTACTCGAAATCTCCACCCGAACTGATTAGCAAATTCAATTGCTCTTGAATCATTTTCATCACCCATCACCATGTACCTTCAATGCAAATGCCCGACCCTTCATTGTCTGGCAATTTATTCATTCCCCGTCGCAAAATAATCCACAATTCATTAAGACATCAATAAGGCTCACACAGCTCTCACACAGGACAAAGGACCCAAATGACACTTACCATCAAGTACGCACTCCAAGCGGATGCCACCGACTGTCCGGTCCGGGCTACGCACCGATACCAGCCGCTGTCCTGTGCTTGCAAATCTGAAATAATAAATCAAAGACCGAATCGTTAGAGCAAATGTTTAGTCCATGTTCTGGGAATGGGTATAACTAGCAAGCAGCAGCAGCATCATCGTAGAGCAGGATATAGAGGAAGATACATTGCAGTGATTACGGGGTGAATTTCTGGGCTGGATGCACAGAACCCGGATTCATCCGGACAAGATTGAAAATGTTGAACGAGTTGTTTTCGGTAGGATTATGTTTTCGGATTAAACAGTAACGTACATTCCAGGGATAACAAGACGAGAAGACAGTTGGTTTCCAAATTTGCTAGATTTGCTTCTTAGGATTCAGTTCTTTCAAACAAGCATCTGATTATTTTGCCTCAAATCAACAAATGCTTGAAAAATGCTTCGCATAACAAGATCCCCTCTCCCGCTTTAAGCTCACAAACCAAACGAAAATATTGAACAAGAATAGTGTTTTCATGCAAAGCAGCAGCAGCATCAGTGGGAAACACTTGGGAATTGTCTTTGACTAGCTACTGGAGCGTCCCATCCAAGATTCTTGTAAAGGGTGTCCACGATAAAATTACGTCACGTAGAATGATGCGGCAAATTCCAACAACAAAATCAGAATCGACTTTTTTTTAAACTTTTGATCCATATTCTTTTTAATACTTTATTACAACTAGTCTGACTACTTTACGATGGTTAGGAAAAGTTCGAATACAGTATTTCATAATTATGTGGATATGCACCACATACATATTCTGTACAAAAATTAGTGTCAGCTTTAGCTTCATGTAAAGGGTGTATTCGATAAAAATGGCACACACATATATACTCATCAAAATTAAACTGATTATCGGATTTTCTTGAAATTTTCAGGGAATGAAGAGCTACTGATGAGTTTTGATTTACAACATTTGTTTTATTCAATTTCGTCTCCCATCCCGAATGCCCGCACCTTCCTTTTCACTCCACCCATCAAATTTTGTACAACCGATTTTCGCAGTGTTTTTGTTGTTTTTACCTAAATTTTCTTCAATTTTAGCCCTGTTTTTATAGTTTTGGGATGTTTGCGAAGTCCCGTTTTCATAATTTCCCAGAATTTTTCAATTGGACGAAGTTCCGGTGAATTTGGTGGGTTCATATCCTTTGGCACACAAATTGACTCCGTTGGCTCGGCACCACTCCAATACGTTTCGAGCGTAGTGGCAGGATGCTAGATCAGTTCCAAATCAGAGTTGATCCTTTGTGTTTCTTCTTTCGAACATCCTCCGGAACATCGATTTCTGAATTGGCAACGAAATATTTCGCCCAGGAAGTTGACGGAAGTCGGCCTTGACGCATGTTCTCGTCATCCATCACGATGCAACCGGATTTGGTGAGCAGCTTCGTGTAAAGTTTCAAGGCGCGGTTTTCGCAGTGATGTTTTGTTTTTCATTCCGGTTGGGGCTTTTTGCACTTTGTAAACATGTAACCCAGCACGCTTCATGGTTTTCGCACAAAACCGACTGACACCTTAGACTTTTAGCGACATCTCGAATTGACATGTTTGGACGGTTCTTGAATTGTTGTACGACTTTCCTGGCCATTTTACTGTCCATTGGACCACTTTTACGACCACTACCTTCCTTCCGTGGACACTCAGACGCTCCTTGAAGGTTCTTACTACACGAGACACAGTTGTATTTGCAATCCAAGCTTCTTTAACAATCCACCGGTGGGACGTCCCTGATTTTGATTGTGAGTGCACAAAATTTTTCTCACGGACAATTTCTTGTTTCGACGACATGACTGGAACTACTGAATGTATAACTTTGAAACTTGGCAGATGTAAGTACATACACTATGGATAAGATCTACTCAAATTTCTAGGTTTTTACTCATACGCTTCAAAAGTTATAGAAGATTTTCTGTGTGCCATTTTTATCGAATACACCTTTTACACACTGAATACATAACATTAGTGTAATGGATAAACACAACGCTCGATGGACTTGTATTGTAGGGACATTTTCAAGTTCCACTGGCTGGAGCAGCGAACGAGCCTCACTTTTGATAATCCGCCTGAACGAGAACGACGCTACGCTTACCCAAAGTATTTCACAATACCCGTCGAATTTGGGCAACAAGACTTAACAATTCAAGGTTTGTTCTGGAATTTGTTTGGAACATGTTTCAAAATCGATCCGCATTAAATAGGAACCATGCTAAACGTCTGCTTTGAGTTGTCTCAAATAATATGCTAAACCGATGAGCCTAGACATCACTAGAAGCATAAAGTTGCCAGAATTCACGAAATGTATCTACGCACTCTTACCTTTGCCAAATCCCTGAATTGCAATTTTAAATGGATTCGCATTAATTGTTCTTAAGAAGCTTCTACAGGTTTGATACAGTTGTAAAACTTGAAAGTTTTCGAAAAAACAGTTTGCTTCGAGCATCGGCTGTGAAAGGTTGTGTCGATGATTTATTACGCACTATTTTGCTATAGGCCATAGCGCGTATTATTTCGTATTATTTCGGTTATCTATAATTCGGCGATGTGAGTGATCGCGTAGGCACAGGATAATCAACAACAAAAATGCTTCCTGGTGAGATGTGAGGGTTCGCCGGGCTCGTGGATCGGTGGTGGGGATCACAATTGATTGTGATCCATAATATTGGTTTGCCATGCTCGTCTTACACCATATCCTGGAGCGAATATAACACTATCCCATTTCGTGATGGGCTCCAATAGGACTGTTTATATAAATTGGTTCAAATTAGAAATAGGTATTAGTATTAAAAAAATACGGGGGTTTTCTAGGATAGAACTGCAATTTAATGCGGGATCGCGTTGGCGAATCCCTTCTTATTAAATTTCTTTTCCTTTTCTTATTTGACCTGCATTCGGGCGAGGCAGGCGCCGATTATTGCTTTAGTTTGAGATCACCAGTTTTTTCACATTGAGAATGAATGCAAGTCCCAAGCATCATCTGTTGCACTGATATAGTTTTTCTTTGAATTCTCCCATACGCGGAGTAACGATCTATGATGATGTAATTTGAGAAGGAAATAATTTCTCATCACCATGAGGCTCCAGGAGTAGACAGCATTTTTTTTTGCTACAACAAAGTTGTGAAGAGAAAGTATTGATAGTTCAGTAAGCGCACGGCAGGCTGTGAAAATTGAATAGAAGTAGTTTTTGAAATTGAGCGGAGGGCATTGTGAGGTAGTATTTCGAAGAAAACACACAATCTTTTACCAAGCATCCCCAGGCGGAGTAGCTCAAGGCAGGAACGAATCCACCATGGCAAAAGAATGTACCTAAAACGAACGGGAGATAGTTTCTCTCCCATGTAGGGGATTTGGGAGTGTGAATACACAGTTCATTAGAACCATTTAAGCTACTGGAACTGTGTAAAAAGAGACTAAATAGAGTTGATAAATTCACATGTCTTGACATTTTTTTTTAATATGCCTTAAAACGCAACCATGCTGAGTTAACTTGAGCTAAGAAATGAGCAATTCAGCAATCTCCGCGCTAGTTGTCTCAGAGAGCTACCCAAGTAGCACACTTCGATCGTAATTAGATGTAGTAACTTGATTATGACTTAGCAAGTAATATTCATGTTTTCTCAACCAAATGGCAACAAGTGTGCTACTAGGGTAAAGTAGCAGCAGACAAAGAGGTGCGTAGGGTGGTGTTGAGGACGGCCAGCGCAGAATTAAAATTAGCGATAAGACTGAGCAAGACGAACAACTACAAAGAGCTGTGCCGAACCGCTGATGCTAGCCACTGGGGCGACGCGTACTGTATTGTGAAGGCAAATATATGCAGAGCTATGTCCAGAAAAACTGAAGTTCATCGTAGATGGACTCTTTCCCGAAGCAATATCCGGCACAATGAAGGCACGCAAGTCTCGAACGAGCTCATGGCAGTTGCGAAGGGGCTTAAAGTGAGAAAGGATGGAATTCTTAATGTGGCTCTGGAAGTGGCGATTCAGGCATTCTCGGACATGTTCAGGGACGTATAAATGTCTGGCAGAAGGCCGTTTCCCAAACAGTTGAAAAATACAAAAGATAGTGTTGCTACCGCAGCTGCAGTTGCTTCCGGAGGATCCAGCATCTGCATAGGTCAATACGCCTGGGAAACTCCTGGAGAGGACCATCCCTCAATAGACTTACGAAATTTACTGAGAGCGAGCGCGGGCTATCGAGGATACAATTCGGTTTCCTGAGAGGGAAGTCTACGGTGGATGTCATTCGGACAGTGGTCGAGACAGCCGTAAATGCGTCCAAACAGAAGCGGAGAGGTAATCGATATTGCGCTGTTACAGAACGGTACCGATCGCTGGAATAGAATGATTCTGAAGAGTTATATTCAGAACCGGGTGTTGATTTACCAGACCTCCGTGTGTCGGAAATCAGTGAGCATCTCGGCGAGAATTCCACAAGGTTCCATGATTTTGGAACGGGATGTATGACGGAGTGCTGACGCTGAAGCTTCCCAGTGATCATAGACTTTGCGGACGACAACGTATTATCAGCGAAAGGCGAAACACTGGAAGAAGTGAAAAAACTGGCAACCGACGCAATCGGCATACTTGAAAACTTGAAGCAGAGGTCGAAGCTGCAGAGAGCCCACTCAAAACGGAGATGGTGTTGGTGAGCAACCGAAAAGCGATGCAGCGAGCAGAAATCGTCAATCGGTAGGCTTGCTGTGGAAAGGTTATCAATGCGTAGTCAGACTCATGCCGAATAGCTACGGACCTAGCAGTAACAAGCGGCGTCAACTGGCTAGTGTATCATCATTGATACTGAGGTACAGAGGTCCAGTCTGGATTGCAACGCTGGGAACCAAGAGAAACCGGGTGAAGTTGAACAATATGTTCAGGGTTATTGCCATGCAAGTCGTTAATGCGCTCAGAACTATAGATTGGGAGGCAGTATGCGACATTGCCGGAATGATTCCGATTGACCGCACTCTCGTAGAGGACAGTGAGTGTTTTCAGCGGAGAAACATCGGATGAGCTCGGAAGCTGCTGAGAGTGGAGTCATGGAGTCAGCCAAATCATTTAAGCGATTAGACGCTTATTAACGGAGATAAACGCATTTAAAGATTTCCAGGGCCTGCCAGACAAAAAATCAAGGTCTTCGATGTAAACTTGAGACGTCATCTTTGTCTTTTCGGTATCTTTCCTTTGGGTTTCGGGTACTGGCTAGTGAAAGTTTCGCCCGCTCTAGGGCCGCAGCAAAGTTAATTCCGTCATTCATCAGTTTTTTCAACCGTCTGCGTGCCGAACCAAGTCCAACAAGGGTTTACCAGAACCGAAATATTCCATCAGGTTTGGAAATGTTCAAATGCGTTTATCTCCGTAAATAAGCGTCTAATCGCGTTTAACCAATTTACGAAAGAAACAAAGATCAGTGTTCATCATACAAAATAGAATAAAAATCACTATAAAATCATAAAAACACATTTATCATCAAAATGATGAACGCCAGTGTGTTCATATTACCATTATTCACTTCTGGATCGGTTTTTGAAAATCTTTGAGGACAAAATTTGTTGCTTACGCCCTTTTGAAATTACCGTAATTGCAGCGTGTTTTAAACAAATATATGAATATATGGGTCAGTAACCTCCTAGAAATATAATTTTTGGTTGAGGCACAATGCATTTTTTAAACAGCTGTAACCAATTGAAAAGTAAGTCAGCTGAGATTTTCACCACCATATGTCCAATCATAACTTCTCCAAGCTCAATCGTACTAAAAGATCGCTTAACTGTGAATTCATCTTCAAAAAGCGTTTTTTAGTTCCAGGTTCAAACATTATTCCGACCTCTTAAGACCCTTCATGACACCTGCAAACAATTGTGTAAGAAGCTAGTTCATTTAACGATCATTATCTAGAGTTTTCCGCGTGCTTAATAAATTTCTTTCTGTTTGAACCTTAAAAAGGTCATCGGAGCACATTTTGGCTTTATTGCTTGAGACGGATGCGAGTGATGTTTTTTGGTAAAGAGACGGCTTACCTCGACGATTAGAGAGACGAATCTGACGAGCATAGGAAATTTTATTATTATTGATGTAAAGAACATATAAGTTGATGTCTATATCGGATGATGACGCTTCCTCAGTTAGAAAATAGGACATTCAGCTTCTGCTGATTTTGACGGAGAATTTTTAGCCTTCAGAATTTCAGACAAATTTTCTGTTCGCTCAGAAGGGTAACATCCAGGCTTTTCACCTCGTTTAATTTTAGACAAGCCAAAGGTTACAAATGCGAACCACTCCAGCCTCATCAGAAACTTTATTTCCGGGAAGGCCTGGTTTACCTTTTCGAACTACAACGGTTAAATTTTTCCCAATTACTACTTTCGCAGCCCGGAAAATTTCGCACACTGTACGTACCAGTAGACCTGGACAGCGGTGTAGAGTCATTTGTACTTGTACAGGTGCAAGATTTCTTACTTTGAACCATTGTTTGCACGATGTACATACAGATGACGGATAATACCACTGTCGATTGGCAATATAGTAATGGACCCCTTAGTAGAAGCTTTGAACAATTTTAATGAATTCCACAAGAATTTTATTTACTTTTTGTGCAACACTCCTACATTTGATGAAAATAACTAGTCATTTACACAGAATTATGATTAACACTATTTTTTAGTCCAGGTTTTCCTGGTAGACATCGATAATTCGCGATAGTCATAATGCGCTTGTTTGGACCCATTTTATTATTTTAGATCCGGGTCCATAATACGCATATCAATGATTATAATGATTAATCTGATGCTGCTAAACCAATTTGTTATCTCGTAGACAAATAGGGTAGCGCATATATTTTGGACATGTATATATTATGGCCACCTTCCATCACGGAGAGAAATGAGTCTTGTTTGAAATAACCAACACTATGGTTGAAATGTAAAGTCTGGCTCTGCTTGAGTTGAAGTTGATGTTTGTTTGCTTCAAACTCGCGATTGTAGTTGAAGCAAACCGCTTTTTCAAGTGATTTCTACTCAGATAATAACATTGTTTTAAATTTAATGTTAGTTGATTGGAACTGCAAGTCTGCTTATTTTCAACCCTAAAAATGTTTGTTTTAACCAAAAATTTAATTGCTATACACAGTTCTGTTTTGCTGATTCAAACTGTGATCTTAGGTTGAAATAACCTGAATGTTTGGTGAAAATGGCCATAGTTTATGGTTGGGTAAATACCAACCTTAAATATGATGGAGAACAAACTACATGATTAGTTTCCCTCATCTGGTGTCAGTAAAATTCCTATCAGTTGTTCGTGCGGGGACATTTCGTGAGTCCGGAGTGAAATTGGTGATTTAGTGTAATTTATGATTCATAGTGATTCAAAGTAAACAGTTATATGTTATTGTTAATAAATAATAAAATGCCGTATAACCGGGAGAGCATAAAGTGATTTTTTTATCTACTATAGGAGAGCTTAAAATGAAACTAAATGCATATTAGGGGTTTTAATTTAAAAAACAAACATATTTTTTCCATCTGTATCGATGATGAGTGTTTTTTCTAGCACAAAAATATTTTTTATGAATCTCAACTATTTTTTCTCGATTTTTAAACAAGAAAAATCTATTAATTTTTATTTTCACAAACCGACATGCAGTTTCACAAAGTGACATTCACTTTCAGTAACAGGGGGCTCCCGGCACTTAATTATCAGTCACAGGGGCTCCCATTATGACATAAATGTCAACTTATGTATGCTAGAAATCAATGGTTGGTTCGTTGGTTTAGGTAGTCTGTTTTTTGTAGCGTGTTTCATGGTGAAAATAGGATGATGTTGTCTTGCAATCAAAATGTTTTCATAAAATTTTGAAATTGTTTTTTCAATAGTTACGCTCGTCAAAATTAAAAAATAAATTAACTGCCGGTATTTTATTATATTTGCTATCGAACAATGTTATAATCCACATACCCCTATAATAACCCTATTGTACATGTCCTATAGTATGCACTTTAGCTAATACAGTCTTGCGTTTAACGGTAGTCCAGCTAAATAAATGCTAAATAAATAAGTGGAAACGAAAAATACGGTATCCAAGCAACAACCGAACTGTCATAATCTAGTTGCAGCAACTTGACTTTGACCTAATTTAGTCACATTGAAGTAACTTTTACTGGTTTGCAACAAGTGTGCTGATAGGGTAGGTGTAGTACTAATTTTTATTTGATTTCAAACCGTTGGTTGGTTATTTCAAACGATACCGCTGGTTTCAATTACCGATTCTATATTTATTTAAAAAAAACGAAGTTTGTTTCATTTACGCTAAGTTTTGGTTGAAGCGTTGAGTTTTGTTTGAATTTACCTAGTAATGTGCTTGTGCGTTTTTTAATATTGAAATTTGGTTGATTCAGGGACAAATGATAGGACAAATGATATTGACGAATGACTTCTTTCACAGCAGTGGAAGTAGGTCTTACATTTTTGTTATTGGACAGGCATAGAATGCACACTTTTTTCCGATTGGATTCATGACTATCCATTGTTTACTTTCAAAAAACAACTGTACTGTATTCGTTGTAAATACACCTTGTTAACAATGTTATAAATACCAATGCTTGCTATGATTAACTTTTTTTATCATCTAATGTCGTTTTCGTGTTTGCGGTGTAGCTACACCAGAACTGCACCGCCGTACTCCGGGAAAATCGAGTGTAGCTACTCGGTTACACCATTGATTACAAACCAATGATGTCGAGCTGTCAAAGACCCACGCTTGTTGGCGCTCTACACTTTTTGGTGTTACACCGCAAAAACGAAATCAACATAATAGTGTCTCAAACATAATTATGAAAAGCGTTTGTGTCATTTGTATCTTATGTGATATTGCATTAATTTTTTTCTCGAGTTTTGTAGTTACGACCACAAAAAGGCGTAAGTTCAAATTACGTCGATCTTTTTTAAAATTCGTTTTAAGATGTAGAATGACAATACGAACAGACTGGTGTTTTTCTATAATGTTATATTGATTTTTATTCGATTTTTTTCTTTTAAAACTTAAAAAGGGCGTTCTCAAAATTTTTCCCAAGGTTTTTTTTGAAAATTTGCCCAGAGGTATAAAATAGCATGACAAACCAACTGGCGTTCACCAATTTGATGGTTTATTATTTTTGATAGTAACGCTATATAGAACATCGTGATTCGTGTTTTACGCAACCGTTGATTAACGACCCAACCAGATGTGTTTAGTACGAAATTGCGAATAAACTAAATAAGATAAAAAGTTGGTGTCTAAGAGAGAGTTGTAGAACGGTATGAGAGGCATCTTTTGGTTTAACAATAAACTTTATTCCTTTTTTTCAATAATAAGGGAAAATCCGTACAAAAACACAAGTTTTAGACTTGTTTATCAATAAAATGTGTCTAAATGCAACTTACTTAAAGTAAAAAGGACAGTATTAAGTAGGAAATTTACCAAGCTATCCGATGAAAGTAACAGTTTTGTGTTTAATGGCATAGTTTAAGAGTTAGTAACTCAGTGATTTTTGAGATTTGATCGTATGCGTTGAACATTTTATTTTTTCATCAAATATGATCTTCTATCACCCTTAAATTATTTGCACTTAAGAATCGAACACCATATATAGCCCTAAACGCTTTTGTTACAACTGTACATCTGATGTTCTGAACTCAAGTGCATTTTGGATAACATAGAACATTTCAGAAAGATACAACAATATTTTACGTGTATCACCAAAAATTGAACAACACGTTGGATAGGAAAAAAGTTAGGTCATGACTATGATAATGAGAATGGTGTACTATTCAATTATTTCTTACACCTGTTGAAACTTAAAAATATATCATCTAAGATAGAAAAAGATGTAGACAAAACTTGGAGACGTAAAGATAAGAGTAGCCAGATTGATCACGTGTTAATATCACAATACACAAACTTCCGAATACTGTATATCAAGGGATACTGGACGCATATGAAAACGGATCATAAATTAATATTAGTAGGTTTGTTATTCAATAAATTGGCCAACAACAAAATACAGGAAAATACTTCAAATCAGGTTCATATTGATTTACTTAGAGATTTAGGAATAAGAAAAAAATACAAGGAAGCTCTAACGAATTTGCCTACTAAAACAGACATTAAAACAGACACTGTAGATAAATGTTATGAAGAGCTAGCCATTAAAGTGTCAAAAATTCCCAATACTCCGCGTAGAAGAAAGGCTCTAAATAAATTAAGAGATGCGATTAAAGTTTCTCAGAAAAATCCAGATATGCAGAATTATAAATACAGGATTGGAAATCGTAGACAAGAGTATCAGCAAGCGGTCAAAGATCATAAAGAAAAGGAAACAATGACATTTTTCAAGAACCTAAAAGATTTTGATGCAGGTATAAGAATTCGAAAAACGCACAACTATCTTAAACAGTTTGTCAAACAAAAGAAGAAAAAATCAGCAATAATTAGTACTAGAGCTTGGGATGACATTCTAAAAACTTGTGAGGGCTCTGCCCTTCGGTTTAGAAAGGGGTATGGACGCGTTCTGCCAGCTTGGTCGCGGCAGATTTTATGTGTGAATAGGCTGTCACATAAACGTTCAAAAATGCCTCAACCAAATGGACAGCTTGTAATGACCACTTGAAGATGCGATGGGGGATCATTGTCCTGAAATTCCTAAATGAAGCACGTAGTAAAATGTTTCTGTCTTCTGAGTAAACGATTGGAAACTCATCGGGAATGATTTCTCATATGCATCCGTCGAACCATTCTGAATGGCCGTTGTGAGAATATCACCATGAAAATCTCACATGCGCATGGCATGTTACTAGTTTCTAATGCTTCTCTCCTTTTTTTTTCCTATCCCATGGCCGTGAGTGGTGTCTTATGATATGTGAGTCTCGATATGCGCTACCAAAGTCAGCTCTTCAAAAGGAGGAACACCGAGACGATAATATGGACCCTGCATCAAACAAGGTTGAAGCAGTAAGTGAGGAACGAGGAAATCTTAACCAATTTTACTTTAACCGAACAAGCTAACACAAGCTTCATGGCAAGATGACTGCAAAATCAAGGTAAGAAAATCATATTAATTTCTCTGAATTTTTCGTATCACATATATTGGGATAAAGGGAGGGACCATCAGAGTACCCGATTGAAGCGATTTGGATAGGAAAAGTGGGACTGCCAACTTCCTGTTGTTAACATTTCGTGAATAGTGGGCGGGCTCTTCTCCCCATCTAATTGGATCTTTTTAATTGGCGTGAGCTCGGTTTTGGTGTGGTTTAGGCGAACTTGTTCCTGGAAGGAGATTCTCTCTAGACCCCTGTAGCTTTGGGTTGCGCGTAAGTGTATCTGCTTACGGGCCCACAATACGTTTTTGGCCCTTCATACAGGAACATGATGAAACATTTAGCACAGTACAACCTTAATCAAATCTTTTAATTAAAACAGTCCAGTGCTATAAGCAGTTGCCTTGCTACATTAGATGGTAGTTCACATCATCATCATCATCATCATCATCACCAAAAATTGAACAACACGTATGCATATGTACCATATTCTAAAACAACGGTTTGTACTATTAATAAGGCATTTATTTTTTTCTTCCTTAACTTCTTCATTTTCAGTATGTTCTAGGTTGTCAATTAGGTCATGAACCAATATGTTATTTTGTATTTCCCAGATAGAAGAATTTACGCAGAACAAATTTGCAGAAGACAGTGTAAACTTTGATTTAGTCTGCGATTTTATGCAGCCATATTCCTTTTGGGGTCATATATGGTTCCTGAGGCCTGAAGGCCTTAATATACTTTTTCAGACAAGGCTTCACATTTATGAATTTTTCAATAATATATGGCTAGAAATAAACATTTTGTTTCGATTGAAGTTGATGCGTAGGAATATTTCCGATCGATGAAAGTTTTGAAATTTTTTCGAGAAATGACTGAGATATGAATGCTCAAAATCTGAGATTTTTCGTGACAGTCGCAATTTGCTTTTTTTAATAAATTGTACCCCTGTAGAGAAAACAAAAACGTTTCAGTCAAAATACTTCTAGTAATGAAAATGCCCAACACGGAACAAAAACAAAATGAACTATCAATGAATGAAACTTAAAGAGCTAAAAAGTCAGAGTAATTTGCATGTGGTACAACTTCATCGTGGATACCCTTTAATGCAGCAGTAAAACCTTCCCATGCTGCATATTGCATCAAGCTTATGTGCTCTCACTAATGGAAAATGGTCGCCGCTCGTTGCACTCGTTCGTGTCCCGTTTGTTCAAATTCAAATTGAGACTTGCTTCTTTTCTTCGGAATCTTCCTCAGCAAAACAAGACACTGACTGACTGCAAACCCGATATTTTACTTTGCCGACTAACACAAGAACCGTTTCGGGGGAAAGGATTCACACATTCAGTCCGGGTTTCCCGGAGATCCTTAAAATATTGTGCCGGCAACCGAAGACAGTGCAATGATGCTTTCGCCTGGTAACGGAACCGAGAGAGGCGGCATATAAATATGCAAACTTTATAGGGGAAATATAATCGTAGAAGGAATGTGCCTCCCCAGCAGCAGCATCTCGGCTCAAGTGGGAAAGATAAAGGTATCAGGAAAAGGAGATCTCCGATGTCGGTGGCTCCATAAAATGTAATTCATTGTTTCCGCATCCAACCTTTCTTTCATGTGTGGGATTTGCCATCCTCGGGGTTTGACAGAGCCAAGTGAGCCACAGACAGGTTTATGGCTTGGTGAGGCTTACTGGGGCTCACCTCGGTTGGGTGATTATGAGCTAAGGTCCATGGAGAAAATGCAGTTCTGTTTCCGGTTGTTGTTGTTGTTGGAGGTACATGTAAATGGAGTGGAAAATCTTGGTTAACCAGAACAGTTATTCGCCGTTGTCAGAAGATGTTTTGCGGAGAGCTTGTCGTAGCTTAAAGTTTAAATTCTTAGAAACCAACCCGAATGGGAACGAAGAAATTCAAGTCTAAGTGAGTATCCAATTAGCTTCCACACCTTCTCCGTCGGTGAATCTACCAATTAGATCCCATTTCCGGGTTTCATGCCTGACTGGATCGCGCATCATCGCTCTTTTTCACGAACCCCAAATAACCATTCCAAAAGAAAGGTTAGGTACACTAATAAACACCTCCGTCTCCGCTTCTTTGCTCCCATATTTAACGGATCGTTGCGCATCGGTTGACTTTGGGAAAACTTCCGCCAGTCAAAGCACAAATTCAAATTTTCGAGCGGTGGGACGGGAAGGAGTACAATCAATAATCGAACCACCTCCGGATCCGATGGATATCACATCACCCTTCTCACCCCACTTTCTCTTGAATGCACGAGCAAACGACTTACAATAACAGTAATTATGATTCGGTTTTGGGTGATTTATTGTGGCACCTTTTGTTTTGCCCTCGCCTATTCTGAGTATTTTGTGGGCTCCACTTGAGCGGTCACGCGCGCGCGCACATCTTGATGCGAGGGTTAATTGATGGGCAGTAACTCTCCGACACCGTCTGATGTTGGTATTCGTGTTTTCTTCTTGGAAAAAGTAAGTTATCATGTTTTCGAAAAACTGAATGCTTGACTGATTTAGAAATTTGGTGGAAACACCCGACACTGCTTCCGATGTGTCAAAATCGAGACAACTTTCAGCAAGTAATTACTCCCGTCCTCCGAGGAAAGTTCTTCTGTAATCACCGCCGATCATTGCTGTTATCGCCGAGAATTACACTCGTTATCATTTTCGATTCGACTTCTTTCGCCTACCGCTTCGTCTTCTTCTTCGCCCATCACCATAACACTTAAGCTACGGTCCGTTGCTCACTGCGCAATCATGGGACCATTTCCCACCCCGCTCCCTTTTACGACCCAGCAGGCCATTATTTGTCAGCATTTTCTTAAACTGACGATGGCCTCCCCTAGTCAAACTCAGAACAAGAAGTCTCCCGTCTCACCTTTATTACACCTCGGCATCGAATGCGGGAGAACGAAACCATGCATGGCACTTGATAAAAGGTAGGCAAAAAGATCCCCCCCAGTCCATACGAGATGGACTATTTACGGTTATTGCGAAGGACCTACGCGACCCGACCCGAAGACGTTGACGACGAACGACAAACGTAGTAAGCCGAAGTGATTCAACCGGGTGTGAAGTGATTGGTACTAATAGGTGGCCACTTTCGGAGTTAATGGGAATGTGCATGGAGACGACTACCAACCACTCGAGAGCGAGAGCACTGTCTCAGTTTATTGGTGAATAATTTATGCCGACGAGCGGACGAAGAAGCGGCGTTTGTCGTTCAATCGTTAAATTAATTTCTAAAACAAGTTTAGTGTTGTTTACTGAGAGGAGCAGGTTAACTTCCTTTTCTGTCTCTGAATATCGATGGATCTTCTTGCCGTCTGATGGATGGAATTTGGAACAGTTAGTATTATTATTTTCTACAATTTTTATAATAGGAAACTACTGATCTAGAATAATGATTTCGGAAAACAAATCACAAAGTTCAATGATTACTTCGATGTATTGGCAACTTTTTTGGATGATCCGAATCTTCTGGAGAGTCGTCTAGTAGCACCTTATTCATGGAAGATTTAATTAGACAATTAACTTCAACATCCCAGGCTAAAATTTCATTTTTCAAAAAATTGTCACATATATTTTAAAAACACGTAGACGTTTTTGGGGCTGAGGAAGGTTTTTATGATGGTTTGAGACCCCTCCCCCTATGAAAACACAAATTTCTTCATAACTCAAGTATAACTTGAGCATAACTCAAGAAGAATTCAAGTAAATGCAACTAAATTTGACAAGTGGAGGTTTTTGAAGGCAAAAAAAAAACGTTTTTATGGTTATTTGAAACCCGTCTCCATGCTGAAGAAGGGGGGGGGGGCTTCCATACATATGAAAATGAAACACAAATTTCTGCAAAACTCGAGAACTATTCAAGCAAATGAAACCAAATTTGACATGTGAAGCTTTATGAAGGAGAGAAATGTTTCTATAATGGTTTGAGACCCCTCCGCCGGGGGGCTCTCAAACAAATGAAAAACACATTGCTGTCTAACTCGAGAACAAATCAAGCAAATGGAACCAAATTTGACAAGTGAAGGTTTTTGAAGGTAAAAAATTGTTTCTCAGGTGATCCGAAACCCCTTCCCTTACTGAAAGGGTGCTACATTATGCATAAGAAGTTAATCTAAATAATGCAAGGGAAGGTTCATTAATTATGTCACGCAGTAGGAGGGGAGGGGGGATTTGAGAAAACGTGACGATCCATACAAAAAAATTTGAAGGTCCATACGTCAAAAACGTGACAAGGGGGGGAGGGGGGGTCATAAAAAGTCAATTTTTGCGTGACGTAATTAATGAACGTTCCCCAATAGAAAATTAGGTTCAAACTGACAGGGTACGGCATACTTTGAAAATAAAAAAAAATTCTTTGAAATGCTTCTACACCAAGGGTTAATCAAGATGATCAATTTAAAATCTTCAAAAGATTTCAAATCCTTCAAAAAGATCGGGTTGATTTGGCAATCTTTATAAAACCAACATACACTTTTACTTCAGTCCATTAAAGGGCGAACACGAAATTATTGCGACACCGAAAATGTCATGCCAATTTTCTTATAAGGTTTAGAATAAAGCCAAAATTTTAGGGTAGTTTTATACATATATTTACTTCAAAAATCAAAAGAAAAGTTAATCCATGGAGCCTTGAGTGTAAAATTGAACGCATTTTCGCTTGATGCCCTCCATCAAAGTCTTTACAGTGTCATCCGGTACCAGTTCCTCAGTTTTTTTTTTCCATTTTCTTAACATGTCCTTCTCGTCTTTGACTGTCTTCTTGCTCTTCCGAAGTTCCCGCTTCATCATTGCCCAGTACTGCTCCACCGGGCGCAGCTCCAGACAGTTTGACGGATTCATGTCCTTTGGAACAAAATGGACAGAATTGGCCTCATACCACTCCAGGACACTTTTAGAATAGTGGCATGATGCCAAATCTGGCCAAAATAGCGGAGCTTCGTCGTGCTGCTGCAAGAACGGCAAAAGGCGCTTCTCGAGGCATTCAGATTTGTAGATCTCGCCATTTACTGTGCCCTTTGTCACGAAAGGCTCACTCCTCAGTCCGCAAGAGCAGATGGCCTGCCAAATGAGATATTTGGAGGCGAACTTCGACATTTTCTTCTTCTTAAATTTGTCGTCCATATAGAACTTGCTCTTGCCGGTGAAAAACTCCAACCCCAGAATTTGCGTAAAATCGGCTTTTATATACGTTTCGTCGTCCATCACACAGCAGCCATATTTTGTCAGCATCTTCTCGTAGAGCTTCCGTGCCCGAGCTTTAGCCGTCGATTGTTGCCGCTCATCGCGGTTTGGGAAGTTCTGTACCTTGTATGTATGTAGTCCAGCTCTCTTCTTTGCATTCTGGACGTAGCTCTGCGACATGCCGATCTTTTTAGCCAAATCACGGCTTGAGACGTTGGGATTTGCTTTAATCATCCGCTTCACCTTTCCCTCCGTCTTTTTGTTCTCCGGTCCCGGTTTTCTTCCAGCTCCTTTGCCGTGGTCCAACGTCAACCGCTCCTGGAACCGCTTCAACACTCTGGAGACGGTTGAATGGTGAATGTTCAACATTTTTCCCAACTGCCGGTGCGACAGGTCAGGAAATTCCAGGTGTTTGGAAAGAATTTGTTCTCCTTCATTCCGACTCGCGTTGGTTCACCTCCATTTTCGTTGAATCGAAAAACACGACTTCGAGTTTGACAGCATGTAAAAAATACACATCAGTGAGAAACTGTGCAAAATTTGGTGGATTTTTACCCAATGCTAAAAAAGTTATGCCGTTGAATGTGTCGCAATAATTTCGTGTTCGCCCTTCAAATTCTTTCGGGCACCTGTACTCATTGTTTATGTTTTCACCGTCAATGATGGGAATATTTGCTATCAACATCTGGCTAATGGCTAAGTGTCAATCAACAACAAACGGGCCAAAAGAAGGGCGACGAGGATATGGATCATACTAAGAAGGTCATAATCAGCCATTTAATAGAAACGGACTTGACGGGAGCGGAACCATTGGATTTCAGACTAGAAAGTAAGTAAACTGTATCAATCCGGATAAGGATACTCGAAACGTAACGTGGAATTCGCCGGAACGCACACGATATGTGTTCAAGCATCGGTTATTTATGGTGGCAAAACCATTTTAGAAATCTAACAGAGCCAAAGATTTGCTCTCGCATTGTGATCAGGAGAAAGTTTCTCTCCCATGTAGGGGATTTGGGAGTGTGAATGGACAGTTCGTTAGAACCATTTAAGCTACCGATAGTATATGAGCACGATCAAGCGCACATTCTTTTGCCAGTCAAGGTGGTGAATTCGTTCCTGCCTTGACCTACTCCGCAAGAGGATGCTTGGCAAAAGATTGTGTGCTTGTTTCGAAATACTACCTCACAATGCCTTCCGCTCAATTTCAAAAACTACTTCTATTCAATTTTCACACCCTACCGTGCGCTAGCGAAACTATCAATACATTCTCTTATTGCTGCTGCTCCGAAGTCTTAAAATGGCCAAAACCAATATAGAACTATGAAAAAAGTATATGCGCATTTGATAAATACTTAAAGGTCGTATCTGAAAATAATTAAAACGTACCTCTATATATTAGAAGCTATAAACTAGTTTGCAAGAAACATGGGGCGCCCTGAAAAACTATCTGCAACTAAACGAAAATAACACCATTCGATTCTTTAGACTTTTTCACGTAAGATAGGCTGTTTTAAGCTATAAACTTTGGCAGCGATAGTAGCGGAAAGGGTACGAACAAGAAAATCTCAAATTAATGGGGAAATTGGGCAAAATAAGCCACTTCTGAGCTCCGAACTGAATGAAACTTGCACCATTCGATTCCCTAGAGTTTTTAATATAAAATAGGATTCTATGCGGGCCAACCATTCAGCGGCGATTGTAGTAACATGATGCCAACTCAAAAGACACATTTTTGAGGTAAATAGGGTAAAATGGACCATTTCCTGGGTTCGGCGCAGAGCTGAAAATGGCACCATTCGATTTCTCAGTATTTTTCACGTACGGCATGGTCTTTTCCATGTAGAAAATTCAGCGGCGATTGTAGATATATGAATAAAAGCTTAAAACACACATAGATAGGGTTAAATGGGGCAAAATGGACAGTTTATCGATTCTGTATCCAAACGAAAATAACACCATTCAATTTCTTAGACTTTTTCACGTAAGATAGGCTGTTTTCAGTTAAAAACTTTGGCAGCGATTGTAGCTGAAAAGGACGAACAAGAAAATCTCAAATTAATGGGGAAATTGGGCAAAATAAGCCACTTTCCGAGCTCGGACTGAATGAAACTTATACTATTCGATTTCCCAGAGTTTTTAATATGAAATAGGATTCTATGCGGGCAAACCATTCAGCGGAGATTGTAGTAACATTGATGTCAACTCAAAAAGACATATTTTGAGGGGTAAATGGGGTAAAATGGACCACTTCCTGGGTTCGGCGCAGGCTGAAAATGGCACCATTCAATTTTTTGGAAAATTTTCCATAAGAAATGATATAATTCAAGCAGCCAATCCAGCGGCGTCTCATCTGTGGGAATTTGGGTCCGTTTTTCCCACTGTGCAACGGTAGGAATGGGCCAAATCAGCTGTCTATCTTGGCGTTACCATAGACAGCAAGCGTATTTCAGAGAGCGGGTTGACAAAACGGTCACAAAGTGTAACGTTCTGTTGAAGCTACTGTACCCATTGATCAACAGAAGGTCTACATTATTCCTGAAAAACAAGCTTGCTGTCTACAAGCAAATCATACTTCCAGTCATCGAGTACGGCATGCCAATCTGGGAGAGCTGCGCAAAAACACATCATCTGAAGCTTCAGCGTATTCAAAATAAGTTCCTCAGGCTGATCCTGAACACCCCTCCGAGGACAAGAACATCTGAGGTCCACCGTCTGGCCGAGATAAAAAATGCTCGACGATCGCTTTAGTGAGTCTATCAATCGGTACAAGGACACGCTGCCTGACATCGGATCACCAGATCATCCGGAATCTGGTTCCTACCCCTAGGTTTTTCCAATTGTAGTTTTAGTCGTAGATTAGGTAGGTTATCAAATTTTAAAGCTAACAATGCCCTAAGGGCTGAACGTAAAATTCATGTAGACCATAAACATTACCAACACAACAAACACACAAAATTAAACAAAGCTGAAGAGCCCAATGGGCTAAAACACTTAAAATGTTAAAATAAGTACACAAGACAAAAGAATGGAAATATAAAACATGTTAAGTAAAAAAAAAAAGTAAGGTGTCCACTCCTAGAGCCTCATTGTGATGAGAAATTATTTCCTTCTCAAATAACATCATCATAGATCGTTACTCCGCGTATGGGAGAATACAAAGAAACACTATATCAGTGTACAATTGAAATGTTAATTATTACAATATGTCAAGTGCATCGATTCTCAATGTTTGTCATCCGAGCATAGGTCCCTTCCGATTGTTTGTCCAATAAGATTGATTGTTAGCCTACTTGTTTAGCAAGATTAAAAGTTGGAAAATGCCAGTCAGAATTTAAGGTTCAGCCGAACTAAAACGAATCCATAACAATATCACATTTGTATTAAGACAAGGTACATAAAACATATAATTTGAAATATTTATCAAATAGTTTTTGATTTTTGGCGTCAATCTATGTCATCAAAGATTTATTATTCTTACAATGCCAACAAATACTTTCTTCTTCAAAACATGTATTTTTATCATTGCTCATTGTATTGATTCGAATGTCAAGCGCATGTCAAAGTAAAAGATTTCAGCATCGGAACGAATGAGTTCTTAACACTGTCAGAGCTATAGTTATTCACGACTGTCGAACAACTGTTCAGTCAAACGTTTTGTCATTTTTTGATGATCCCAAACTTCTGTCGTTGTCATTAATTTTGATAGTCCAAAATTGAGTATTTTCAGCACTGGTATCAAGAGTATGCATAATATTTATTGTTCATACAGCGAATTACATTTTTAGACTACCCTTAATTGCAATGGTGTGCCTACGTTGGCTACCCAAGTAACAATTTTGGTTTTATAAGGGTTCTGAAGAGCATGAATTAGACTTCAAGAATGCTATAAAACCATAATAAAACCAGCAATGCTCCTTGGGTACTTACAGCACTGTGGTATCTTTAAATAATAATCCTTAAACGTTTAAATTAGTATGTAAGGAGCTCCCATTTAGGAGTGTGTAATAAATGTCAGTCAGTCAGGTTGTTTTATGCCAATTGCGTTCATTTTACAGCCATTGGTAGATGAAATTTAGCTTAGTTTCCGATTATCTAGACATTTAGAAATTATGAATTTTACACGAGACGTAATTCATGCTTGAAAATGTCGGGGAACGTAAAGAAAGATTTCGTATAAAACTATGTCTCCTTAACTGACACATACGCAATTCGACGAAAGATGCGTTTGATTGAATTGATTTTCTCATCTCTTTCAACTCATTCTTATGTGCTAGAGGACGCTTGCATGTGTCGGTCTCAGGAGACAGAAATTTACATGAGATTTTCTTTTCTTTCCCCTTTCACAACCGCTCGCCACAATGATGGTTGCAAAACCGCATGAAGAGAGTGAGTAACATAAAAAAGAGAATAAAAAGCTGTTAGTGAGATTATTGATGATATTCTCATAACGAATTTTCATTTCTCTGACTAATAGGTTTGAGTCATCCTAAACTAACCACAAAGGAAAAAAAAAAAGAAATTACCTGATTGAACCCTACATTCTAGCCTATTCTACAGCTTGGGATCTAGTTGTTATTCCAAATTTAAAATATTTCGAATAAGAACTAATTTGAAACTTTGAAAAGAATAGAAATACTTTCTATCTTTTTTTTCCTTTCTATTTATTTATAATGTGGTATGAAGGATACAATCTTATTGCCTCGCATTACAAACACCCACAAACTTTAAATTAGATCAGCCAGGTTGATTTGCCGTGTTCGAATTTTTTTTTGAACTTTGCAAACAAAGAGGTAACTAGAAAACAATAACCCTAGGATATGGTATATGACTCACCAAACACTGTACTGTACTGATATAAACCACATAGAAAGGTTTATTCTACTGCTTCAAATGGTGTTTCCTAAGGGGGCCATCCACGCTCTATTTCTAATATGCCTGCTTGTCATCGTCTGTCTAGAGTAACACTTTTCTGTGGCTATGTACTTCACTTCGAACAGTCAGATAATCATGAATCCTAGAGGGTTTGAGCTGTTTAGTGGAATACCTGTAACTAGAAATTAGAAGAAAAATTAGTATCTTCCATTTAATTCCAACTACCTTTGCTTATTCTTCGACAGTACGCTATTGTCTCATAATGTGCAGACTTCTTCCAGTGTCTCGTAAGTCGAGTTATTAGTACGGGAGACACTGAAGAAATCTGCACGATTGTAGACGAAATACGCGTATCGTCGAAGATAGGCAAAGTTAGTTGGAATTAAATGGAAGATACTAATTTTTCTTCTAATTTCTAGTTACAGATAATCATACCGATAAAAACATTCACCCTTTTCGAAGATGTTCCAATTTACATTTACTTATTATACCATTAGAAAACCAGGTATTTTGGTTATTTATTCCATAAAACAAATGGAATAAACAACAACATAAATTGCCACGAAAATGAAGAGTGTACTTTTAGTCGTTTTCAACTCGGTTAAAAGTAAAAAATTCTAAAATGGATACATGGCATAACCGCCAGTGTCACTACCTAGGAGGTTGGTGCCTTCATGTAAACGTTCTAGGACATAGCGGGAAAAATGACAAGAATGTGTGATGCTTTCACTTGACTGGTTTAAATTTTTGGTCTCCTATGCATGTTTATAGCATGAGATAAGCCCTTTCACCGATTGACAAGGTTGAAAAATTTGACCCGCAGGAGGGAATTTGTGGGAATTTTTTAAGATTATATTTTTCGAATTCTTGAGAAAATTGCGATTCCTTCGTTCAAAATTGTTCTACGATATATTGTTCATGTAGTCGTCTCCACACCTGGCGTCGGTTTGGTTGATCACCATGTGAGAAATAGGCCGACGGAAAATAAATCAATAAAGAAAAAATTCAGTCAACCCAAGTTTACCTGGGTTTTGAAGTTTGAAGTATATGTTATTGACTCTCGTGTGAGTGTTGTGTGCTTTTCCTTACTTGTAGACGCAAAACATTATTCCGTTTAGTTGCATACTGGAACAGTAATTGAATACTGAATTTACATTTTCGAAAGGACCATGCGTTTAAGCCGTAAGAAGTTGAAGAATGGTTCTTTCGCTTTTGCATCTTCAACCCAAGCAACTCTAAAACTGCTTTAATTGGTTGCGGCAATTTGGTTGTGACTTATTTGAGTCACACTGAAGGTGCTTTGACTGATTTGCAGCAAGTTGCTACTACACTGAAAATTTATTTTACTCGTTAAATAGCTTTCACTCGTTTCGTAAACATGGATTTTGTACATAGAACAAATGTCTCGTATATTGTATGGAAACATTCATGTTTGCTTTTTGTCCTGAAATTGAAAATGCTGTTATTACACCCTTTTGTATAATGCAAGAAGTTGATTTCCGTGATTGAACCAGCCGATCGCTGCTTCTCTATTATCATACTCCTTGCATGCTGGTTTTTACAGCTGGGATGGGCGAGGAACAATTTAACTAGAAATTAGAAGAAGAATTAGTATCTTCCATTTAATTCCAACTACCTTTGCTTATCTTCGACGAGATGCCGCGTATTTCGTCTACAAGTGATGCGAGACTTCTTCGGTGTCTCGTACTAATGACTCTGGCTTGTTCCAGGTACGAGACACTGAAGAAGTCTCGATCGTGCATGATAATGCGCGTTATCTGTCGCTGAATATGCAAGGTAATGTGGAATGGAGTAAAGATGCTGTTTCTTCTATTTCTGGTTACAGATATTCACTAAACGAGCAAACCCTCTAGGATTCATCATGGGAATAATTTATTATATAGATTGTCGAGGATTATAACATCATACTCATTAATCACGTATCTTCTCACAAGTCATCATGGCCTAGTGAGATCAACCACCAGATTCAGGATCAACGTTTCCAAAAAATACAGCCAATCCTATGACAGAAACATTAAAAAAAAAAACGCTGGACTCCACGTGGTTGTGACTTGCAGCTTCGGTTGCATTTTGAGTCGATAAAATAGATCTGTCTGTCATTCTTGCAACCACCGGAAAAACGTTTCTTTTAATGTGCGTAACAAAATATGTGTAGCTCTTTGTTATTGTTATCGTACAATGCGAATGTTCTTTCTGTTTCAACAAATGCTTCGTGGTTTTTGACGATTCTTGTATGTGTAAAATGCCCCACGAAAGGTAGCTTTATATTATTTTAATTCAGTTTCGTAGCAGAAAACGAATAGGTTGTTAGTTGTACCTTCAATTTCGTAGTATAAACTGAAATTAATTTTCAGTGTAAAGGCTGTGTTGCAAAGTACTTTCCAGAACAGACATCTGAAATTTGCCAATATATTCGCGACTAAAGGGTTCAGATAGCATAACTAGTTGGTAAATATAATTAAACCAAACCGGGTTAGCGGTTTGATTCTCAGGCCGATCGGATTATGGGTATCTCGAATACATAGGCATGGCAAAGATGGTCTACTTGTTGCACATTATAATTAGATGTTGGCATAGAAAAATCACAATTGACATAACCAAACGCTAAAATGTTATTTAGGTTTAGAGCAGGTAGAGATCATCGAAAAAGACCACAAAGTCAGCTAGAAGCGGGAAATGATTTTATTACTAACTATTACTACTTCATCATTAATTACTTTGTCATTCAATGGTGAAGTGATTTGAAAACAAGTTCCTGTAAGTCGATTTCGTCACAATCCGTTAGACTAGAAATATGAACACTAATGAATCTTAATTTGAATTCCAGTAGTTCGAAATTAAAAAACTGATCTTTACAAAAAAAAGCAATCTACAATCTCCTCATAAACACAGTTCATTTGCAGCATCGCTCGAACACTTCAATTCGAGCATCGTAATGTGTGACCAAAACAAAATGCCGCTACTTTTTCCCTCCCGAATTTTAATGGTCCATACAGGCGATAATGGGTGCTTTTACGAGCCGACTTCCAACAGGGCGTCGGCAATGTTGACGAAAAAGGAGTCAGTAATCCTCAACTTCCGATGGCGAACCCCTCAAGCTTCATCCGGCAACGGAGGCTCATTATCAGCCGTCCCGAAGCTATTTTACGAATTCGATTATTTGATGGGCCCTTCTCTTATCGAAAGCGGAAAGTTGTTTTGTTTTGATTGTTTTCAAAACTCCGGAAACAAAAAACCGTCGTCACCTTGTCCGAGCGCGCACCGAAGATAGTGCCTTATTTTGTAGTGTGC
>JASCZW010010381.1:0-36999 GCA_034211315.2 Aedes japonicus
CTAACAACGGCAACAATACTAATAACTGGTAACAAACGAATCGGTACTTTTGAAATGACGCTCCAGAATAGAAAAGAAAAAACGAAGTTCTACATTAAAAACACTTATTAGCACTTCTATTCACGTGTGATTCTATCATTTGCCCAACTTGCAAACGAAAACAGACGTTCAAAATCTGAAACCAATGCCTACTATTTAGTATATCAGAATGTCGTTTTGCTGTCAATCATCTTCACGCAGATCATCAGTACGAACATCACATCGAAAATTCAGAAACAAAGAGACAAACATCGTGAAGTGCAAAGGAAATAAATAAACAAACCACTTGAAACAGTGCACATCAAACAAATGGGACCAGAAAGGACTCTAACCCTATCGGATCACACCAATTCATCCATCCATCCATCCATTTATGCATCCTTTCTTTTCCCTCTTCCACCAGCTTGTCAAATCAAACGGAAAGTGGAAAAATATTGCTCAGCACCCATTCTCTCATCGAATTACTCGGTAATTTAAGACCCTCTTCAGAAACCCTTTCTCCCGGTTGGCTGTTGTGATGATTGAGAAGGGTTTTTCCAACATTTCAAACAAATGTTCCCCGTCAAGCCGAACAACGCGGGACCGAACCAATTATTAGCTTATTTGTTTCACTGACTGGTGGCGGATATGGAGCGATTTATCTTCGTCCTGCAGATGGACATGCGATAGCCACAAACATCCGCAGTGCGAACCTAACCTCAATTAGGGTCGCCATCTGACTGTCACATGTAGGCTATTTGCATAACTCAACGAACGTGGAAGGCTGCATTAGATTGGATGTCATCCATAATCTTCTGCCATTACGGGAGGGGCTATCATATCCAGCCGGACCCGAGCCAAACTGGCAGCTCGTTAAGGTTGAATTGGATGATATATGGCAGCAGCGTTTGGGGCCAAATCTCAAGCGATGATCGATATAACCGGATGTTTCCGTGCCCATCGAAAAATCAGCGGATGATGGAATGTTTTGAGCCGATCGACTCCCGGTTAAACAGAGCCTCAAATTAGAACCACTTAGCCGAACCATCACTCACCGTCACCTCCGAAAGCATCGATAATTAAATTTACTCCCTAATTTCGCTCCCTGACGAATGATGACACATTTCAAAATTAACAATCCTTCTTGCTTCCGGACTCTGGTCGTTATTGGAAGGCGCACATGTTGCTCTGCACGCTTCCGGTTTCCTGAGGGGCTGTTGGTTTGGCAGGTTGGTGACACATTCACACGTGCAAAGGAATTCCATTTTCCGTAAAACCGAGTAAACCAGCCGGCTCAGCGGAATCCCGGATCGTTTCCCGGAGGCATCGGTGTGGCGGCGCGCGGTGACGAGGATGGTCACGTTACGGTTGAAGGGAAACGTTTATTACGCACCGCCATTGGCTGGCTGGTGGCGGCAGAATGGGAAATTTTCTCACACTCTCCGCAAAAGGAAAACCGAAGGAACATGTGGATGTGGACGGAGTAAGGGTTCCGAAAATGACACCATCCAATGCGAGGAGCATCCCAAGCCAGTGGTGTGACGATGGAGTAGCACCTTGTGTTGGCGAATGCACACCAGACGTAGCTGGGATGAGCAGGAGTATAAGGTCAATGTGTGAAATAATTTCTGAGAAGAAGTTTTGCAGGATTTGTTGAATTTATCGACAATGGACGTAATCCTAACCAGCAAGTAATCATTTGATTCACCTTGCAATCAAATCAAGGAAATTGAAGTCAATAGATCATTGCACGGAATGTATTAACCTCACTTTTTTGACAGTTCAGGGAGCTTGTTTACAAGGTGTTAGAATTTGAACCGTTCAAACAAAATTTTTCCTTGGCTTTTTCCGGATTCTGTATGATTAGTTTCAGGAAATGATGTAAAAATAAGCACTAGTGTCTGTTTTCCGGGTATTTTACTTCAATCGTAAAAAATTTGGAGCTTAAAATCTCAAATCGATCTTACCGAAAATATTCTAAGTCCAAGTAAACAAGGTCCCTGAACTGTCAAAACTGCATTGATGACGCCATCGTGCAATGATCTATACGTTTAACTTAGGACAGGACCTGCCAGCTGTTAGAGCAAAAACAAGACCATTTACGTGTCAAAAAAGACCGATTTTTATTGGTCGCTTTGACAACCACCTCTACCGCCTCCGTCGAGTTATGTTACAACCAGGCAGTTTGTTGTTGGTTTGGCGGTGTTGCTAGTAGTCACTGCTTTTTCACTTTTTTCGTTTGTGACTACTAGAACAAAAGCTCACTTTTGCAGTGGTTTATTTTAAATCAGTTCAAGTTACGTCTTCACATCCGGGTCTCTATTTTCATCGGTTCCCGAGAGATCCAATCGTTCACCAAAAGTGGGTGAAGGCCTGCATTGGGAACGCACGTGAGGAAGACATTCTCTTGCTCAAGATTTCTCCCCACAGCAGAATTTGCAGCGTAAGCATCAATGAAATTCAAGGAAACCTTATCAATTAACGTTTAGTTTGATGCAGGTTCATTTCCCGAACGACAAAAGAAATGTTTTCAATTACTTTATTCAATTACTTTAATGGGATTACTGTGTAAACATATCTGGCAACACTGGAGCGACCCCCGAATCATAACAATCATAAATTTATAATAGGTCATCTCTCTCTGAGCTGGCAGGTCCTGTCCTAGCGTTTAACCAGCAGCAATTGACAAATGTACAACATTCACTAGATCAAAGCAATCACTGAGTTTCGAAGTCAAAGTTTGTTTTTGTTCATTTGCGATAAGGCCTATTATATTTAGCCATCAATTTTTGCACATAATAACATGTTGCTAAAGTATTGTTCCGGGGGTTATTACGGTTGCCACCTTCACATTCACTTTCACTTCACTTACACATCACCTCACTTTTTTTATGCTATTACCGGTTTCACGGTGATCAAAATGAGCTCCGTGAGGTGAAAGTGATAGTGAAGTAGAAATCGTAGTAGCCCTGTTCATTTTTCGTGTCGATAATAATAGGCAGACAACAACTGTCACTTATCGCTTTTCATCAGGGTGGAAGCGATCGCGATGCGATGCGAAGTTTGACAGATCGCGCGATGTCGCGCGACCAACCTCCGCAAATTTAAACAAAGCGAAAACATAGCTAACACACCATAGTGGACGCGAAGCGACTCAACGCGATGAGCGATTTCATGCGATCGAACAGTACGTGCACTGGTTTGTCGCTCGGTGTCGCGCGATCATATATCTTCTTCTTCTTTTTTCGATTTTTTTTTATCGAAACCAAACCGCTTCGACTTAGGTGGACCCCATAGTGGAAGCGATTGCGATGCGACGCGATGCGATGCGACGCGATCCTAATCGAATCGATAATCAACGCGATTTGATACCCATAGTGAACGCGATTAGAAGCACTTTTCACTGAGGAAAATTAACCGAAAATCATCTCCATATCATTTCCATTCGCTTCGATAAATCCATCTTCCGCCATAATGCACACGACTTTTGAAAATTTTGGGCAATAAGTCGAAGCGGTTTGGTTTCGATAAAAAAAATCTAAAAAAAGAAGAAGAAGATATATGATCGCGCGACACCGAGCGACAAACCAGTGCACGTCCTGTTCGATCGCAGGAAATCGCTCATCGCGTCGAGTCGCGTCGCGTCCACTATGGTGTGTTAGCTATGTTTTCGCTTTGTTTAAATGTACGGAGGTTGGTCGCGCGACATCGCGCGATCTGTTAAACTTCGCATCGCGTCGCGATCGCTTCCACCCTGGGGGCGCCCTTATTGTCCAAAATTTCAAAATTCGTGTGCATTATGGCGGAAGATAGATCTATCCAAGCGAATGTAAATAATATAGAGATGATTTTCGGTTCATTTTCCTCCGTGAAAAGTGCTTCTAATCGCGTTCACTATGGGTATCAAATCGCGTCGATTATCGATTCGATTAGGATCGCGTCGCATCGCGTCGCGTCGCGTCGCAATCGCTTCCACTATGGGGTCCGCCTTAGCAGTTTGTTTTGATAATACCGGGAGGAAATCGTCGAATTATTATTATTTACAATGAGTTCAGAATTGTGGTTTGATACCGACAGTGAGGACGAGGACGATTTTACCATCCTGGCGATGGAACGGCGAAGAATAAGGGATACTTCAAATCCGCTGGAGCAACCTGAAAAAACGTAAGTAATTGCCTGACCAAATCAGCGATTTAAGTAACAAAATTAAAACGTCTCATACGCATTTTTAGGTTCTTAAAATTCTTCAGGTTGTCGAAGGAAATATTTAAATATATGTTGAATATAATTGACGCGAAAATCAGCCCGTTCCAATCGTCTACGTCTGTTCCACCAATAATAATGTTGGCAGCTACGTTACGGTTCTACGCTGAAGGTAGCTATCAAAAGGGTGTCGGAAACGACAGATACATCGGATTGGCGCAACCAACAATGTCCAAAGTTTTACAAATTGTTTTGAACATTATTGAAGCCAAAATATGCCCAGCCGTTATCAAATTCCCAACTGAGGAACGAGATATTAATGCAATTAAACTGGGCTTCTACGAAAAGACGAAGTTCCCCGGAGTCATCGAATGTGTAGATGAATCCCACTTCAAAATCTTTTCTCCCGCCCAAGATAAGCATTTGTACCTAAACCGCAAGGGCTTCTACGGCTAAAATGTTATGCTGGTAAGGTTTGAAGATTTGAAAGGGTTTATTTATTTACTTATATGTATTTCCCAAGGGGTAAGTCGCTAAGAACAGTGTGCCAGGCACACCGTTGGTGAAAATTTTACACCATAACGGAACATGTGTGGCACTATGCGGCACACTTTTGACATTTGTATGTTTTGAAGATATAATCTAGCAGTCCTGGAAAATTGACCTTGTATGTTTTTGTGGTGTAGTTTTGATTTGTTTGTTTTGCTACACAACGCAAAAGTTTTAGAAATAATCTTTTATAATTGAACTCTCCAAGAGTCCGTACCCAGGTCGTTCTGGGTCTCTATGAATGCCATTATCTCCTCATCGGATTTCGTGGCGTTTTTTGGCAGGTAGGCTACCATGATTTCCGGTCTAGGAATATCCTTTTTATCAACCGCTAAGAGCTCTCCCACGTACACTTGTATGCTGGGAGTTATGTTCTTTAACCAGTCCGCTGGCAGTTGATTACCAGGAAGGCTGTTTTATTGTGCAGCCAGGACATTTTTATTCCCGGACCCTTGGTTGTCTCTGTGCAGCCGGCTGTTCACCGAAGTAACGTTGGAAGGCTTGCTGCCGGCCCTGTTTAGCCTTCCCGTCGGCGTGAATGTCTCCTTCGTTTTTGTGGGTGTGGTTTACCTTCCCCCCTAGATAGATCAGCTCTGGGCCTTTTCGCTGATTCTGGCTGCGAAGTCTCACTTAGTGTTTGAGCAAGGCGATTTAGACGCATTATTTCGGCTCCACTCAGCTTAACCCGGTCTGGGTTCTGAGGTTCGCATGTTTTAGCCGCAGCTGATTTGATAGTGACGTTTACTCAAGGGTCAATCCCCACCGGTGGGTTCGTATCTGGGTAATATTTTGATGACAGAGAGCGTTCCTATTTTGGTTTAGTCACCCACTTTCGCACCGGTCGTTCATAAAAAGGCAACACAATGAGACTCAAATTTATTCTCACACCGGTTTCGTTTCACTAAACACTCCATGCAGTGTATAGTTTGAATACTCTTCCGAATAGGTTTTCAAAGTTCTGGTTTGTCCCAAAATTTGGATCCTGGGAAACATCCAGCCAAGCCCTGCAAAGCACTTCGTTATCTTGTTGCGTCCAATTCCTTCCACTGGGATTTGATGCACTCATCTTTTCACAACATATCACAATAAACGTGAAATTAGCAAATATCACTTTAAAAACAAATCGAAAACACTCAAATTGAAATGAAAGTCTTCCAGATGAAGATGTTGTTTTAACGTTTCAACTTGTTTTGCTTATGTTCCTTCAAATAACCACGCTCGGCTCGGTTGGGTCGGGTTGTCAAATTTACGAACCGGATGCTCACCGAGCGAGCAAATTGTCATTTCCCAACCCGGTTGCCAACCACCGGTGCGGTGTCAAGTTTTCAAACAGGGTAACAATTTACCGATATTACCGTATTGGTGCGGTTGGTCTAACAGCGGCACTTCGATTATCAATCCATACCACATGTGTGGCACACTGAGGCACACGTTTGACAATTGAGCATATAGAAATATGAAACCAGCAACCTTGCCAATATGCATTGCCTGGTTGTCAGGATCAGCAGAAAATAACAATTTGCGCTGTCATCATATTGGCACCTTCGGCACATTACGGGATCTACCAGAACATTGCAACGCTTGTTGACACACTCAAAAAAAAAATAGCACAGGCGAAAAGTGTGCTAAGCGATCCACCCCTTGCGTTTACTCCATCGTCCTCGCCACTATCTTCCATCTCGGAGTTTTTTGGTATGATTGATGGACAGGTGGACACTGGAAAGTGATTTGTTGTCTAACTGGGCTTCGATTTGCTTCAGAGAGTCTCCCTGGTCTGTGTCCATCTTTTCCGGCTGAGAGAGGTAGCCGGTACCTTTTGTTAATTAAGTATTGTTGTTGCTCATATGAAATCCCACGAGTAGCACGGGAAGTAAAGGTCGACTGCGCCAGAGCCCTGCATTAGCGCAGCAAGGGATCCGATACTGTGGGGTTTGCCCTGGTTCCCCACAGGTTCCGTTCGCGACTGAGTAATTGTTTCACCACCTCAGCCATGCATCCATAGGCACGGGTCGCATTACACCGTAGATTCGGGGTTAGACCGTATAAGGCATTCGTGTGGCTACGGTCATCACCACATATATCCTCCTCCTTTACCCGGACTTGGAACCGGCACCGATGATTCACATTGATCTTATATGTTGTGTATTTCTATTATCCGAGAATCATCGCTAAATTAGCATCTTGAGCTCCATCTACCATCACTGAAAGTTGTTATCAAAAGTTTGGCAAAGCAAAACAAATCAATCACCGGGTTACCATGCGTAACCAAAACATAACGATTGAACTGTCAAATTACCGTGGCACACATGGGCACATATTTGCACCATGATCGAAACATCTAGGACAGGACCTGCCAGCTCAGAGAGAGATGACCTCTCATAATTTTATGATTGCTATGATACGGGGGTCGCGCCAGATATGTTTACACAGTAGTCCCATTGAAAATAATGTAATTAAAAATATAATCAAAATTCGTCGATATTCTTTTAATACTTGGTAATATTCAATAAAGTAAACGTTTAACAATTGCCAATATTTTAAATGGAGAGGTTCGTGAATTTGAGGCTCTACGAATACAAAACTGCCTTACAGGGAAGAAAAGGATGATATTAAAAATTCAAATAAATAATACGCGTTACTTTTAAATCTTTTAATTTAAAACTTTATTTTTTTTTTAATAAACCACTGCGAAAGTGAACTTTTATTTCCGCATTTGTTCAGTTGTCACAAACGAAAAAAGTGAAAAATCAGTGACTAGCAACACCGCCAAACCAACAACAAACTGCCTGCTTGTAACGTAACTCAACGGAGGCGGTAGAGGCGGTTGTCACAGCGACCAATGAAAACGGTCTTTTTTGACAGCTAAATGGTCTTGTTTCTGGACTAACAGCTGGCAGGTCCTGTCCTAGCGAAACATCAGGACTCATCGTAATGCTTAGAAGCACACTAAAAAAAATGGGCACACGAGATATTGTGCTGAGCGACTCACCCCTTGGTATTTCCCAATATTTCAGGTGTGCGATCACGATTCGATGATACGTTATCTTGATGCCAATCATCCTGGTTCCTCCCACGACTCTTTCGTGTGGAATGGAAGTGGACTAAATCATTTGTTGGCACAAAGATATGAAACAGGAGAGAGACACTCCTGGCTGCTGGGTAAGAATTTTAGCTATTGAATCTATTGAAATGTGGTCAAGCTGTGGTAGACGCAGAATCAAAATCTTCGTTGCGCTGATTAAAGCTTGAGAGGGAAGGTCCATTTAACTCGAATCACCGTGGAGAGGTATATAGGAGTGGCCAAGAATACATTTCGATGTTTGTTAGGAGCAAGACAGCTTCATTATAAGCCTGAAAAAGCTACGCAGATTATTAACGTTGGTTTTGCATTACATAATCTCCGCATAATGCATAAATTGGATTTCGACGAACCGGATTTACCAGATGCAGACGAGGATATAACGTTGCCTGTTGTTGAGGGAAATAAAGATAATGCAGTTTGAATAAGAGAAGAAATCATGAACAGCATGCTGTGAATTCCTAAATTTTGCATTCATCGTAATAAAAATCTATATGTATCAACCCATGCCAGACTTTGACTTATCAAACGAGCTATCCGCGGTCCCAAACTGATATATCATAAAGTTATATAGAGTGGCATCATGATAATTAATCACTCTTACTATTTTTTAATCTTATTTTTCTGTTGTATGTATATAATCAACCTGTATGCACCTGAATCAACTTCAAAATCAAGGCGTTAGAATAATAGAAACGATTTACTCAAGCTTTTATTAAAAAGTACGATAACAAAAAACTATGCCAAAAAGAAGTACGAAAACATTGCACACTATTCATCACTATTGTCGTGAGTTGCCTCCTCGTCGATGTTTTCTCTATCTTCTTCATGTGCTGTACGTCCCATCTCGAAGTCTAGCTTTTGCTTTTTGAGTTGAAGCTGCTGCTACTGATACTGAAGCTGATCACTTCTCTGTCGATGTTTTGCTATCACCATTTCCGTTTTGAATGAAAATTTCTCTTTCTCCAATTCGAAACGCTTTTTCTCTAAGGTATACCTTTTTTCGTGGACAATAAACGACTTACGGGCATACCGCGCGCAATCCGAAACATGACGTTTTATCGAAGCAATGTCCTCCGTCTGTTTTTCGAGGAGCACTTTTCGGTAATTCCGCTTAGCATTCGTCCAAGGCCACGTGGAGTTGATTGTGCTCTTCCGATGAAGTTCTCCGGGACAGCATCCATCGATACGCCTTCAACGATTGCCGGCTGCTCAGGTAGTAGCTCATCGTGTAGATCTGTCGTTTTAGGATCCTCAGCACACTCGGCAGGTTGCGTTGATTCTAGTCCGAAAACAACACCTAGTCATAAAAAGGAGTGTTATTTATGTCAGAAAACATTCTACTGGTTCAATATGTACCGTTATGGCTCACTGTCCTTTCTAAAGATAGAAGTCGAATGACTGCTTCCTCCATATCAGTGACGGAATTCAATGTATTCGCCCCCCCCGCCTGTGGTTCTCATTTCGTTTTTGTTGTGCTGCAATTTTTGTTTTATTGCTCGCCGTTTGTCGGTCCAAACCTGAAAACAAAACGTGAAAAATACGGACATGGACCCAAAGTCGGGTTTTCAAGTGAAGTACAGTCACAAGTCAAGTGATTAACAATCAAAAACTATTAATTACCTTCTGCCGCCATGCTGCCACCCATCGCATTGGAGGGCCCAAATTGTTGAGTTGGTCCGTGATCGACCACCACAACTGCGTAGCAGATTCGCGATTTACGAATTTGCGGCCCCGAGCAACTTCCGGATTTGCCTCCATCAATGCCACAAGGCAAGCGAACTGGCGTTTGTTGGTTGTTTTTTCTTACTGGAAGTATTAAATAAAAGAATTGAAATAGTCAAACAAATAAAAATGTGCATAAACAACTTACTCCATTCTCCGTGGCTTCTTTTCACCTTCAAAAATGCAAGTGAGAAAAATTCACGGCTTGTGTCACTTTTTTCAGTGGCGTGATGGTGCCGTGGCAACCATGATAACACCGAGTTCATTCGAATCGTCTCTTCGGATGAACTCTCTCATATTTTCTCACTTGGGTGACATTCGTAATAAGGTTTGTTGTTTTCACTTCGTTATCACCGTGAGGTGAAAACCGTAATAAGCCCCTCTATTTCCACACCGGTAGTTCTCATTCTTGGTACCTCAGCTCAGACCGTGGGAAAACAAATGAATAATTGTAAGCGTTTATTGCCGAAATTGTGTTAAATCAAATCCCGTTTCAATCAATATTTCAGAGATGTTCACGGAGTACCTGGACTCGAGTGACGATGAATTCTACGAACCGGCATTCGCTCAGCAGGTAATGTAGCATGCACTTTCGATAGAGGCTGCAGAATCAGGGGTTAAATCTGAAGGATCTTGTCCTGGAGAAACACCTAAGACATGAACAGGACGAACAGTTTCGAAGACGTTTTCGAATGCGCAGGTGTTAGTTCTTGCGTATTGCGACAACATTGGAGCGGAACGAACATTTTATCCAGAAACAAAAATACAGGCTGCGAACTGAAAATTGACGTACCTGTCCATTATAAATAGCTTTGTTTATTGACTTTTCATAACAACTTGTTCGCATCAACATCAGGTGATGGAGCTGCATCCAATGAATCTGAATCATCCGATAGCAAATTCGGTGAAGGAACGGACTCAGTGAAAGCGATTTCTTAAGATTCTGATGGATTTAAAACTATCGGATCAGACTCTTCTGATGTGTTTTCCAGCCAATCCTGTTGTATTTCGATGATTTCGAGTTCGTTAATATCGATTTCCTGTGAAAAAAAAAACAATTAAATGCGTAAAAGAATACCTACAAGGTAACTTACAACTGTCTGAAATTGCAAGCTCCAGAACATGTTAAAATATCCTCTAACTCATGTCTAGAAATCTATATAATAAAAATGAGTTGGGGTTTCCTTTGTCACGATTTAACTCGCGAGCGGAAGGACCGATCGGCGTGAAATTTTGTATGTAGAGATTTTTGGGGCCGGAGAATAATCTTATGATGCTTTGAGACCCCTCCCTTCACAGGAAAAGGGGCTCCCATACAAATGAAATACAAATTTCTACACAACTCGAGAACTAATCAAGCCAAAGAAACCAAATTTAGCATGTGTGAGTTTTCTAGACGGCGAAAAAGGTTTTTATGGTGGCTTTGAGAGCCCTCCCCGTCATAAAGGGGGCTGTCATACAAATGAAACTGTAATATTCTTCATAATATCTTCAATAAGATCTAATAAATCAAATTGAACCAAATTTGGCATGCGGTGGATTTTAAAAGGCAATAAATTGTTCTCTATTGATAGTTCGAGACCCCTCCTCTATCTCTGTTAGGTTGGAGGGCGGTGCTCTATACAAATTTAACGAAAAACTTCCACATAACTCGAGAGCTAATCAAGAGAAATGGAGCCAAATTTGGCAGGTGGAGGTTTTTGAAGGCAGAGAAATGTTTCTAAGGTAAATCGAGACTCCTCCGCCCTCTGTGAAGGAAGGGGGGGCTCTCATACAAATGAAACACAAATTTGTGCATAACTCGAGAACTAATCAAGCATATGGAACCCAATTCGGCATGTGGAGGTTTTTGGAGGAGATAAATGTTTCTATGGAAGACTCCTCCACCATCTGGAAGGGGCAGGAGGATTTCCATACAAATGAAACACAAATTTCTGAATAATTCGAGAACTTATCAGGTTAATGGAACCAAATTTGGCATGTGGAGGTTTTCGAAGGCAAGAAGTATTTCAAAGTTGACTCGAACCCCTCCCTCTGAAAGGAGGGCTCATATACAGATGAAACACAAATTTCTGAATAACTTGAGAACTAATCAAGCAAATGGAACCAAATTTGGCATGTGGGGGGTTTTGAAGCAATCATTGTATGGTGGTTTGAGAAACCACCCCCTCTGGAAGGGAGGGCTCCCATACAAATGAAACACAAATTTCTGCCAAAAATGAAAATTATCAGGATACTTAAACACAAAACGTGTATTTCTCGGGTAAGAAGCATGTTTTGATAGAAGTTTGAACCCTGCTTATTCAAAAAAAAACTCATTCCGAAAAATCCCATAAAAGTGCCAGTTACATTAAATTTTCCTTCATTTAGTTGCAAGCGTAGCAGCGCACGCACCGGGTTCAGCTAGTACTCAATAGTTTGACGAAACCGATTGCTGCCTCTTTGCCAAAGTTGTAGAATTAAAGACTGTTCCGAAAAAAATAAATAAACATTCTTTCTCCAATAAAAAAGAGCATACTGTGATTTTTGATTATTTTATTCTAAAACATAGTGAGGGTCCTCCCTTAGCTCGGTCGGTAAAGGCGCGGCTATAAAGCAATACCATGCTGTAGGTGGCTGGGTTCGATTCCTGGTCTGGGCTAGGAGTTTTTCGTAAAGGTATTATTTTCGACTTCCTGGGCATAGGGTATGATTGTGCCACACGATCATACTAATGCAAAAATGGTACTTGGCATCGAATGCTCTCAATTAATAACTGTGAAAGTGCATTGAGAACACTAAGTTGAGAGCAAGCAGTAAGCTTGCAGTGAAGTGACAATTCTGGGTAAATCAAATGGAGAGTTACGTCACTGGCAGCCTATCGTCGATCATGACACCAAGTACCCAAAGACCTCTTCGAATCAAATGGGCAGTTACTTGCTCCATATCGTCGCATGTTGCTCCGATTTTCGGTTGTTAATAACAGTGCAGGGTGGCCACACAATCTCGATATAAAATTCCCGTATTTTTCCCGAATTTTTCCCGCATTTTTGCCTTATGTTTCCCGACTGTTAGAGAGAGATTAATATAAATTACTCGTAGCTAAATCTCTGTGCTCCCAAACTTTTTCCAGTTTGATTTACCACCAGACACTTTCCATTCATTTAAAATACGCCTTTCTGTGCGACAGGATGAGCCAATTTTCAACATATGTTGTCAAATTTGATAGCTCCTTCTTGGTTCTAGCCAAAATTTGTCCAAACTATTTTCTTTTCTCTGAATCTGGCAAACAACGTCAGACGACATTGAGCACAGCTGCCCAAATTCTTCTTTCACCATGTGTTAACACCCTTACAAACGCAATTCGCCAAACTTCAAACACATTCGCCACCACATGAAAAATAAGCTCAGTTCTGGCCTCACCTGTTACAGCCGTGTAGCCAAATCTTCTGTAGCCAAACCGCATCTATTTTGCATCATTTCAGAATTTATATAAGCTTCTAAATTTCTTACTGAACGCACTCTTTAAAAATTTATTTAATGAACTTCGGAATATCTATGAAGATTGGGTGGAAATATTTATAACTAGCTGATCCCGGTGCGAGCGTTGCTACGCCTGCAACTAAATGAATGAACATTACATAGAACTGAAGCTTTTTTTAAGGAGTTTTTTTTTGAGTAATAAGGAGTTCAAACTTCTATCAGAACATTCTTCTTACCCAGACAATACACAGTTTGTGGCTTAGGTACCTGAATAATTCTCAGGATTGGTTGAAATTTGTGTTTGAATTCACCATAGAAACATTTCTTGCATTCAAAAAACCCCGCATACCATTTTTGATTCCATTTGCTTGATTAGTTCTCAAGCTATGCAGAAATTTGTGTTTCATTTGTATGCGAGCCGGAAGGAGGAAGCGGTTTCAAACAATCATAAGAACCTTCCCCAGCCCCAAAAATACCTGCATACATATTTTCACTCCGATCGGTCAGACAGACAGTCAGACAGAAATCCATTTTAATATAAATAAAAATCCTGTTTCCAATAACCCCCACATGCCAAATGTGGTTTCATTTACTTGAATGGTTCTCGAGTTATGCAGAAAATTGCGTTTATTTGTATGAGAGCCCCCCCTTTCAGAGGGCAAAGTGGTCTCAAACCACCATAGAAATATGTCTGACCTTCAAAAAAATCCACATGCCAAATTTGTTTCCATTTGCTTTATTAGTTCTCGAGTTATGCAGAAAATTGCGTTTCATTTCTATGGGACCCCCTCATTAAGAGGGCATAGTGGTCTTAAACCACCATAGGAATATGTCTCTCCTTCAAAAAATTCGACATTCCAAATTTGATTCCATTTGCTTTATTAGTTCTCGAGTTATGCAAAAATTTGTGTTTCATTTATATGGGAGATCCCTCCTCCACATTTTAAAGGCGGAGGGTCTTAAATCATCATAGAAACATTTCTCTCCTTCAAAAACCTCCATTTGCCAAATTTGGTTCCATTTTCTTGATTAGTCCTCGAGTTATGCAATAATTTATGTTTCATTTGTATGGGAGCCCCCCCCCCTTCAAAAAAGGGAGGGGTCTCAAATAAGCATTGAAACAGTATTCAGCTACAAAAACCTCCACATGCCAGATTTGGTTCAATTTGCTTGATTAGTTCTCGAGTTTTACAGAATATTGTATTTCATTTGTATAGGAGCCCCCCCTTTCAGGGCGAAGAGGAATCTGAAACCATCATAGAAACCTTTCTTGCCATTTAAATCTCACCCATGAAAAATTTGGTTTCTTTTGCTTGGGGTCTCAAACCACCGTAGAAACATTTCTTGCCTACAAACCCTCCACATGCCATATTTGGTTCCTGAGTTATGCAGAAAATAGTTTTTCATTTGCATGGGAGCCCCCCTTTCTAGAAGCGGGAGGGCTGTCGAACTATCATAAGATGCTTTCCCGGACCCAAAAACCACTGAATACAAATTTGCAAAGCAGTAGGTATAGTTCTCATGTTTGATTGAAATTTGTTTCATTTGTATGAGAGCCCCCCATTTTAGAGGGGAGGGGCTTAAACCACCATAAAAACATTTCATGCCTTAAAAACTCGTCCATTCCAAATTTGGTTCCATTTGCTTGATTATTTCTCGGAGTTATGCAGAAATTTGGGTTTCATTTGTTTAGAGCACCTCCCCCCTTCCTCCTCATATGACGGAAGAGTCTCAAATCACCATAGAAAAATTTCCCTCCTTCAAAAACTTCCACATGCGAAATTTGGTTCCATTTCTCTTATTAGTTCTCGAGTTATGCAAGGATTTGCGTTTCATTTGAACTAGGTTCCCCCCTTTCAGAAAGGAGGGGTCTCAAATCAAGAACAATTTTTGTCTTCAAAAACCACCACATACCAAATTTGGTTCCATTTGCTTGATTAGTTCTCGAGTCATGCAGAATAGTGTATTTCATTTGTATCGGAGCCCTCCCCCCCCTTTTATGATGGGAAGGGGTCTCAAACCAACATAGAAACATTTTTTGTCTTAAAAAACCACCACATGCTAAATTTCGTTCCGTTTGCTTGATTAGTTCCCGAGTTATGCAGAATATTGTGTTTTATTTGTATGGGAGCCCCCCTTTCTATGACGGGGAGGGTTCTCAAGCTACCATAAAAACCATTTTTGCCTTTAAAAACTCACACATGCTAAATTTGGTTTCTTTTGCTTGATTAGTTCTCGAGTTGTGTAGAAATGTGTGTTTCATTTGTATGGGAGCCCCCCTTTTCAGCAAAGGGAGGGGTCTCAAACCATCATAAGATTGTTCTCCGGTCCCAAAAAACTCTGCATACAAAATTTCACGCCGATCGTTCCTTCCGCTCGCGAGTTAAATCGTGACAAAGGAAACCCCAACTCATTTTTATTATATAGATGAACATGCCAGAAGTTGATTAAACTTCTTGGCAGCTAAATAAAATAATTGGACGTTTCCAGATAATCATGAAGTTTGCTCGCTGTCATTCGAGAAGAGAAATGGTGGGACTTTAAGAAGTTCATTGAGATTGCCGAAAAATTATTAACGTTTCTGGAAACTTGGATGAACTTCCAAAATGTTTTACTGATCATCCATGGAATAGGAACAACTTCCTGGAAATGACGGAAACTTAGAAAATCAAATTTCGCTTTCCAGAGTTGTTTTTAACTTCCAGCAGGTACATATTCTGTGATAAAAAGCAGAATATCACACATATTTAAATAACTTACGAGAAATTGAAAAAAAAATCATGGAAGCCGTGGAATTTCTGTGGAATAGTAAGCATTACGGAGATGTTGTTAAACCGTACAAGAACTTTTTATGATCTCCAAGATTTTGAATTGGTGGAAATTCTATGAAATTGATTAAAAAGTAGTTGATATCTCTATTCTCGTTTTGGTTGGGTTCGAAAAATTATCGACTAGTACGAAGTTTAAGTTCTTCTTAGAACTTAAATACCCTGAACTTATAGGTTGTTTCGGAACGATTGGAAAAAATCTCGATCACCTAGAAAGATCCCTGAAGTTCTAGGAAACTCCCAAACTAATGAAAAAATCCTTTGAATGTTTAAACTTTTCGAATGCTCAAAAAATCCAGTTTCCTGTTTATCTGGGACGTTTTCTGAAATTCTGGAAAGTTCCCGATCTTAGGGGAAGTTTTCTGAAATTCTTGGAAGATCGCAGGACTACTGAGAAATTTCTAAATTGCTGAATCCCCTGAGCATCTGGGAGTTCTTTAGAGCTTTTGGAAAGTTCCCTGAGCTTCTGGGAAATTCTCTGAATTTCTGGGACGTTCTCTGAACGTCTGAGATGTTTACTGACCTTTTGGTAAGTTTCCTGATCTTTGGGAGAGTTCCATGATCTTTGTGAGCATTTCCTGACATTCTAAGAAGTTTTTGAATTCATGAGAAACCCTGAATTTCAAGGAAGTTTCTTGAACTTCTACATGTTCGCTGAACTTCTTGGAAGTTCTGTATATGTCTAACAAGTATCATGAAATTCTAAGATGTTCACTAAACCTCTAGGAAGATCCGCAAACTCATGAAAAAGCTTCATTTCTTGACTGTTCTCTATTGGAAGTTCTCCAATTTTCTGGAAAGTTCATTGAATTATTGGGAAGTTCCCTGAACATCTTGAGTAGTTCTATGAACTTCTGAAAAATACCCAAAATAATCTGATAAGTTTTGTAAACTTCTGGAAGCCCCCTGAATTTCTGGATAGTTACCTGAACTTCTGTGAAGAACCCTTTACTTTTGGAATCTTCCCTGAGCTTGTAGTCAGCTCCTTGAATTCGTGGACAATTCTCTGAATTTCTAGGAAACAATCTGCTTTCAGGAAAGTTGTCTCGAACTTCTAAGGAGAACCCTTTATTTCTGGAAAGTTCCCTGATTTTATAGTATGTTCCATGGTAAAAAGTTTGCGAAAAATCCTCGGACTCTGAATAAAAAAACTTCTGATCTCTGGATACTATAAGATGATAGGTGTTGGTGGGTTTAACAACAAGAAATACAACATCGGTGCGGGGAACGCAAAGTTGGTCTATTTAAGCTGGTTATTTTTAAGTTTGCTGATGCAAATCAACTATAAAGATGTTAAAATATACCACCGCTGAAGATGCTCCAAGCGGTACGTTTTGAACAGGCTGAACAATGAGATCGGTGGACCGAGTAAATGACAAAAACGCTACTCAAATCATTTGAAAAAGTGTGAGTATGGTTCCTTCATTTCCCGATTTTCCCGAGTCTGTGGCCACCCTGACAGTGACGTCAGTCTTACGGTTGGCTTGGTCCAGTTTCCTAGAACTCATCCATCTCTCCACAATGCCAATGGAGTGCGTTTGCCGTAAGCTGCATCTCTTCAATGGATTCACCACACATCTTTAGGGTGCTGTCGTCTGCGAACCCGACGATAGTAGTACCTCATCGTACATCGTGTTCCATAGCACCGGACCCAGGATCGACCTTGTGGGACTTTTGCGGTGATCTTAACACGTTTCTGGCCTACCTCTGTATTGTATACCAGTACGCGATTCTGGAAGTAGCTTCCGAGAATCTTGTACAGGTACCCAGGAACCTGAAGGCGTTGGAGCGAGCCGGCGATAGCCACCCAACTGGCGCTATTGAACGCATATCTCACGTTAAGGGTGCCCACTGCCCAGTAGCGGACTCCTCGGCGCTTGTGTTGGGTTTTCAATTCAGCTGTCTTGTTGACGGACAGAATGGCACCCACCGTCGACTTCCTTTACGGAAGCCAAACTGTTAGACTGCCTATACCCTCCGTATATTTTGTCAGTTTGTTGAGGATCACCCTCTCGAGCATCTTACCTGCCGTGTCCAGGAGACATATAGGAATTTTCCAGGAGTCCCGAAAGACGCCCTCGTTCAGACACCTTTGCATCACCACCCTGAACATTTCGGGAGCCAGCATGACAGCCTTCTTGAAGGGCAGGTTCGGAATACCACCATGGCGCTTTGTTCATCTTTAGCGACCTTCCTATCGCAATGAGTTCGTCATCCGTCACCGTCGCCTCATCTCCGGGCCCTGTTGTGCCGTTATCAACGCCTACGTGGTTACGGATGTTCAGCTGGGCCGACCATCCCTCCATCGCTATGACAGCGTTAAGGTCTGGGATACTGGAACGCTCGGGTCGTGGTTCGGAAAGAGTCCCCCAAAGATCACCTGCAGCCGCTTTGGTGATTGCTAGGTTGGAGCTGCTGGTTTTGGCCATTACTACCTGATAGGCGTCACCCCACGGATTCGCATTGGCCCTCTGACACAGTCCCTCAAATCAGGCTCGCTTGCTGGCTTTTATATCCCTCTTTAGCACAGCCTTTGCGACGGCTAGCGCCCCTTTACGCTCGATTCAATCGGCGTCGGACCGCGCTCATTGCATCCTCCGTCTTGCGCGGAGCCATGTTCTTCGGAGGTCAGCGATAGACTCCGTCTACCAATACATCGGTGATCTTCCATTTCTTGGTTTGCCTTCCCTCGGCATGGTCGTACTGCACGCTCGTGTAAGTGACCTAACGAGTCGTTCACTGCAAGGTTCCTGGGTTTCGCGTAAGATTCGTTCCCTCTCAAGCGCCTCTACTTCAAAATAGGCCGTTCTCCATCTGCGGGTGAATGGAATGGATGCTTCTCCTTCCGCCCGCTGCACAGTGGTCGGAAAAGCCTTTCTTCAGGGCGAAATTAATTACTCCTAACGGTTACGTTTCCGAATCATGGTGTCTTCTACAAAGTTGTATCTGAAAAAGCTGTCCATCTTGTGGTGATAATTTGGTAGTTCCAAACTTTACCACTAGGGCGGCGCTGTTGCTAATGTTGCTAATGCTAATGCTAATGCTAACATGAATTACTCGAGATATGCTCGATTGGCTCCGCCAACTGACAGTTCAAATTGGCTCCCATTGTTGTATCCGCCAGACTATGAATCTAGTGACTATAGTCGCTATGGGGTAGCCAGGTCTGTCAAAGTTCACTTGCTACCTCTTTCGTTCTTCCTCTATTTTTATGACGTCACACTAACCATTGCCATGGGAGCAGAAGAGGAACGAATGAAATGTAAGTATCCCGTTGGTCCACCAGTTTTTCCAAAATTTATTTTGATTTAATTTCTGGAATTTTACTTTCAAAATATCATTAGCCGCGTGTTGAAACATTTAATAGAAAAGTATGTGATATTTTTTAAAGTAAGTTAAATTAATTTAGTTAATATCTTAATTGATTTGATTATAGAGAAGTTAAAGGAGTGAGTCGGAGCTACATAGAGAAAATCTACGTCGAGGAAGAATCAAAAATTGTACAGATAATTAAGTGGACCGTTAATCAGTGCTCGATGATCAACATAAGAGCTTTATGTCTATTGGTCTGTGGCGTTTCTTCAACAACTTAATAGTGCTAGTTTGCCTGGAAGTTTTGAATCTTTCTAGTAGAATAACGTCCTATCAGCTACCCTACAGAATGAATGTTCTGATAAATCGATCATTTCATCCACATTTCTCCTCGTTCAGCGCTAATCGGATTTCGGTACTTGTTTGCAAACTGCCTGCCGGACACATTCCTTTTGGTTCACTCAAATTTCGTCACCTTTCAACCAACTTACAACCTATCTACAACCTTTCTGCTGGGATGGTTGGTTACGCTCCAACGCTCCCTTAGACGACGCACATGGCCACGTTTCGTTTGAAAACATACAAAAGCACACTCTTTCTTTCGCCCTTGGCTTCACAATGCAGCAGCAATGGCGACGACGACGACGACGGTACAGCTTAGCGGTTCACCTCTTTCAAGAAAACACACCTTCGCCTGCCTTCAATGCCTGTGTCTCAAGCAAATCGGATTTTCGGTTCCCCAAAATACAAGCCGGTTAGCAGGGGGTTACTTGTCGACACGTTCTCGTTGCAAAATGCCATTGCCGCATGTCTGGAATCCTTACGTGGATGATGGTAGGCCGTAGCAGGCGCTGGAATTACACGCATGTGTCGCCTTGGTCGTCGTCATTGCTAAGAAGGAAAGTATTAAAACACTCACAATGGCCTACTTTGCCGCACAGAAGTGTCACATATCCGTCCGTTTGCTTCGAAATAATCCTTTTCGAAACATTCGGCTCCTTTTCAAAAGCGTAATTTCGGTATCGTTAGCAGGTTAGAAAAGGATTAAGCTCAGCAGCTTAGGAGGCGTTATTTGTTTTGGAAATTGTCATCCAGAACGCAAAACAAACGGAACCGACCACCATTGCTACTGGGTGTGTTTACTTTGGCAATCTAGCTCATCCCAGCATCGGCCCGGCCCGGTCCGGTGCTAATCGGCTTCCGACGGACAATAGGTGTGAGATGTCACACGTTCCGACGTCTCGGCCTGCTACCTGCGCCGTCCAGAAAGGTATCACTTTTGACACGTGTTTTGTTTATCCTCCCACTTGATAGCGATCTGCATGCACATTTGCGTAGGATTTCGCACTTCGTTAGCCAACTGAAGCTTGGAATCTTCCGGGAAACCGAACACAATTTATTTCGGAATATTGCTACCAGATTTTCATCGGAGCGTAACGGCTTGGCCTTGTTTTTATCGCTGGCAGGGGCGAAACAGAAACGGCAAACAACCACGCTCACGCACTGTAAGGCCGCTTCCTGTCATCTGCGGCATAATTTTACTGTTTCTAATGCTCTCATTTGTTTATGACGAACAAAAAAAAAGTGGTTGGCTTAAGTATCCTTTTTAGAACCGCCGCACTCTTTTTTCTTCATCCTTCCTTTTGCTTCCTTAGAAACCGCCGAAAAAGTGCTCCCAACAGTTGAAAAATCACACTTCGGTACAACCGTTACAACCGAAAGGTTTTTTTTTTCTCACAGTCCTTTATCTAAGGAAGCAACGGAGCCGAGGACGACGACGGCGCGCAGATGTTAATAGCTACTAATAATAACGGTTTGGTTTCGAAGGATTGTCTCCGGAAAAAAAAGAACGAGACAGCCAAAGGGATGATCCCAAAAAAGGCGGAAACCATACGCGCGAAGGTCAACCAAAGAGGTTAGCCTCGAAATTTGACACTCCCGATGTTGATAGTCGAAAAAACAACGGGTTTTCTTAAATTGAAGAGAAATAGTGAGTTGGTAAGTTGGAGACAAATGTACACTCCCGCTTCATTTTACTATATTTTTGAGTACAATTGTATGCTATCTCTTTTTCTCGCATGGAAATGTTACTCAATTTTCGAAAAAAGTAACACAAAAATTGAGTTGATCACCTTTTTAAAGAAAATTGAGTAAAATTTCCGCGAGAGAAAAAGAGATAGCATACAATCAACAATCAATATGCAACTAGCGATTTGAAATTGGTTCACTGTTGTAGAACCCCTTGGTCCGAAGTACACCTTGAAGCCAGCACCTTGCGGTACATATTTGCACCTTTGTTTTGATTTGCTGTGTTAATTTGACAGAATATTTGAGAGCGTGTTCGTGTGAGTTCATTATTAGGGGCGCATTATTAAGCTTGGGACCGAGCTTGGGACCGATGTTCTAGTACTGACTGAGCCAAGAAAAAAAAAACCGTTTTTGTATGGGACCTACTGGTCTTAGAGTTAGTCTATGATACAATTGTACTCAAAAATTGAGTAAAATGATGTAGGAGTGTAAGCTTATATGATGTGTTGCCAAACACTGCCTGCATAATCACAAACCATTCCTAGACCATTTACGTTATTGTTGACAACCGTTTCCGTTATTGTTACGACATTTACCCTTATACTTGTCAACTATAAACTAACAATCTCCTATATAGTTTTAACAATATGTCAGATGGTAACAGGCCAAAGAACAATATGCTGAATTGGCGGTTAAGTTCAGTTACCATAAAAATTGGCAGTTTTCTCGACGAAAATGTGAGGATTGGGGAGTCATCCAGCCTATTGACCCTGAGAAAATTTTGTAAAACCATCCGGCAGAGGCCCGCAGTTCCCAGAAGTTTTACAATTCTCTTTGATGTTTAGAGATCATCCCAGAAACTCAGGAAAAATTCCAGAAAATCAAGGAACTTCCCAGAAGTTAAACAACTTCGCTGAAATTCAGGGTATTTCCAAGAAATTCCTCGAATTTTCCATAAATGCAGGGAGCTGCACATGAGTTCAGGGAACTTCCCAAAAGTTAAACATTGTTCCTAGAAGTTCATGCAACTCTCCAGAAATTCGAAAAGCTTTCCAAAAATTCATAAAACTATTCAGAATGTTTAGGGTTTATTTCTCAGAAGGTTATAGAACTATCCCAGATGTTCAGGGACGTTTTTGGGTCCTCCTTTAGCTCAGCAAAAAAGCAATACCATGTTGGAGGTGACTGGGTTCGATTCCCGGTCTGGTCTAGGAATTTTTCGTTACGGAAAATTTCTCGACTCCCTGGGCATAATAGAGTATGCTATTCCTGCCCCACAATCATACAAAGGGCACGTCCATAAATTACGTCACGAAAAAGGGACTTTTTATAACCCCCCCCCCTTCCCCTTGTCACGTTTTTTTGCATGGACCCCATCACCTCCTACCAAGTGACATAATTAATGGACCTTCCCTAATGCCAAGAAAGCTCTCAATTAATAACTGTGGAAGTGCATTTAGAACACTGAGTTCAGAGCAAGCAACAAGCGAATTGTGACAGCAATAAGATTGCAATGAATCCTAGAAGGTTTGAAGATTGAAATGCTAAAAGAAGAAAAAGAAGATGTTCAGGGAACTTTTAAGAATTTCAAGGAACTTCCCAAACATTCAGGGAGCTTTTAAAAAAATTAGAGAACATCTCACAAGTCCAGGGAACTTTCCAAAAATCCATGAAGCTTTTCAGATTTGCGGATCTTTTCCGAAGTTTGTGAAACTTCCCAGAAGTATAGGAAACTTCTCTGAAGTTCAGGAAACTTTGAAGGGATTTCCGTGCAGTTCATGGTACTTCCCAGAAATTCAGAAGCCTTTCCAGAACTTCAGGAAACGTCCACAAAAATCAAGATATTTCCCAAAAGATCAGCGAAGAAACTTTCCAGAAGATCAGCGAACATTTCAGTCGTAAGAGAACGTCTTAGAAATTCAAAGAACTTCTCAGAAGTTTAGGGAGCCTCAGAAAAGCTCAAACAAATTCCCAGATGCTCATGACACTTCCGAGAAATTAAGAAAGTTTCTCAGAAGTCCTGGAATCTTACATGAATTTCAGAGAGCTTAACTAAAGATCGCGGAATTTTCCGGAATTTCAGACGACGTCCAAGAAATTCAGGAAACTTTTAAGGACTATTTGAGGATTATAAAATGCTTAGGAAACATTCCAAGAACTTTTTCATAAGTTAAGGGTGCTTCCCAGAAGATCAGAGATCTTCCCAGAAATTCTAGGAACTTTTCAATAGTTGAAGGAACATCCCAGATGCTCAGGGTACATAACTTTTTGGAAGAACTTAACCTTCTTACAACTCGATAATTTTTCGCATCGAATGAAAACGAGAATCAAAAAAACAACTTCTTTTTTAATGTTTAATCAATTTCTTGGAATTTCTACCGTATCCAAATTTTGAAAATTCTAAAAAGTTCTTCTAAGGTTAATAACATCTTGAAAATGCTATTTCTTTCACAGCAATTCCACCAACTTGTTAAAAGTCTTGCAAATCGACCAAATTTCCAAATTTTTTTCAATATCTTGTAAATTATTAAAATATATGTGGCTAAATCTGCTTCTCAAAGTTCTCACATTTCCAGAAAGCTGTTTCTTCTCCATGGATGATCAGAAAACTTTTTGAATCCAAATTTCCAGAGAATTTTTTGGCAATTTGATCGACTTCTCGTTCACCACTTCTTTTCTCAAAAGAGGGAGAGAAAACTTCATAATTATCTTGAAATTTCCAATAAATTTATTCAATTTCTGAGGAGCTTAGCAACTTCTGTCAAGTTCAATATATGCCCACTCAATCTTCATAGATATTCCGATGTTCACTGTAATTCAGAACATATTTTTTTCAAGAGTTCGTTCAGCTTTTAAAAGCTTATACAAGTTCTGAACAACTCATGTATTTGCCGAGAAGTGCATAGGATTGTCTTAAAGTGGTTAAATACGCAACTAAAATAATATTATATTGAAAAGCGATTCCAGGAAAAATCTAAGATTTTTCGAACTTCAGTGAAATACGAATTGAATCTATATTCAAGATATCATCGGTTTCTTCCGGAAAGATTATCAAAACTGCCACTGGAAACTGCCTCTTCTAGAAGATAAGCCTGAATACTCTGACCCCAGTAATTCTGCCGTAAGTTTCAATATAACAAGCTTCTCTAAAAATTCATCTGTATAAGCTATTTGCAACCTCTCCATCAATAAGTCGATTGTGCACTTTGGAGACTTCATGATTTTTCATGTCCGGGCAATCGAAATAATCGGAACCGGAATTTGCCACCAAATTAGTTGTGAATTAGTAGTCAGCGTTTTCTGGAAAATGCAATGGCTGTAAACAACTAAAAGAACCATTCGGTATTCAGGAATGAAGCGAAAAGGCAATTCGCTATCACCGAGGGTAACTTGAGGTAACTATCAGCATCTGAGGCGAGAAACACTACTTTCTGTCCGGGTGTCAGCATCACCCACACCGAACACGGCAACTTTTGGACTCATGAATATACCTCAGAATATACTCAATAAAGTAGAGTTTATGTGCAGTGGTAGCTGAAATTTCGGTATTATAAGGTAGCGTGTAGTGTTTTGGATCGGTATTTTTCTTGCAAAAATAAATCAAAACATATAACAGATTCGGTATAGCACAAAATTTACAACACCGATGCAACGATGTTTTTGCGTTTGGTCTAAAAAAGAAAATCCAAACCATGATTTGGACCACCGTTGTAGATGCCCTTAGCTGAGAGCAGTTGGTCTTATCTAGTGATCCTCAGCGTACAGAGATATGCGGAAGCGGCCATGTTGAGCCAATCGAGCAGCGAGAACTGTCAAAATCTGAGCCAATCGAGCATGTTTACTGTTTGCGGAAATGTTTCGATTGCTAACTGTTGAAATGGAGTTAAAAAATAAGGTTTATATTTATTACGCTTCAAAAACCAAAAATTTGTATTCTGCTGAACTCGTGGTGTAAAATAACATAATATTTTATTATTATCTGTGTTCGCTAATGTTGCTTGGGTTGCTGAAATGAAAATTTGTCGGAATTTGTACAGAAGGTCATTTTTCATTTTAGTCAATTCATTTCACTGGTGCCGTGATGTCAGTATTTTGAAGAGAATTCTGCTCCATTCTCTAATTTTGTCTGTTTGTTTGGATCGCAGATTCCCTTATAGCCGTTCACTAATGAAATCGCCAAGTCTGAAGTCAACATTAGGAATCACTTACATACTCATTCATGTCTGCAATAGTAATCATCAGAGATTCGGAAAGTTACTAGTCGTCCATATGACAGTTTCCGGCCAACCCGCTTCCAGTCTTGTCTCGATTTTGTAATGTACATACACGGTGATACATTAGTGTACCCGGATAAAAATAGCCATACAATTACAATACAATAATATAAAATAACATTAAAATCTATTTCCGACCATAAATCTTATTGTTCATGAATCAGATAAATGTAAAATGTATATTGTCATTACAATAGATCTACAATTCACTCCATGTGCTAGGATTTTCAACAATTGTGAAACAATATAATTAATAGTAATTGACTCAAATTTGTTCGGAAAATAATGATTTTTTCTACAGTTATGATACATAGCAACCCCCCTTTTCTATGGTCGATGTCTCAATTTACATTAGACTCTTTTGTGGAAACAATAACTTCTATTGTCATTTTATTGTTATGAACAATATTATTAATTGGGGACGACCCCGGCGCATTGGTTAACATCCATACCTCTCACGCCTAAGTCACGAGTTCGAATCTCACCCCCGGAGAAGTTACGAAAATGCCCAAAAGTGGTGTTTGACTGACTACGACGGGAGATGAACCAGCCCGAGGTTAAAAATCTCGATAATCAAGACAAAAAAATAAAATAAAATATTATTAATTGTACATCCTATAGATTCTATTGTATGGTTACAATATATTCAATTGTAAATCTATGAGATTTTTTTATTCGGGTACACCAACAACATTCAAGACGTAGCTTATGTTGACGCAATTCGATGATTTAAGGTGAAACTCCCTTGAATCCTTAGTATTCAACATGCATGTAGTAGTGCAAACACTGTTTTGCTCTCATATGATAGTATTGGTGCATCATGATGAAAACGGTCATGGTTGCCAGTAATTTTAATTTTTCTTTGGGATTACAGCACATCCATTCAATTATTCCCTACAATATTCACTTTTTCAAAAACGCATAAAGCCTCAAAATAAGAATCCTTTTTAAAGGTTAAGGGAGTCTGGGGCATAATTAGCAAGCTAAATATCAAACCATCCATCTAGCTCAATACAATTATTGGTGAATTTTAAACGTTAATGTTCAGTTCTTATTTCAATCATAAACTATCGAATGAGTCTTTGAGTAGATGTCTGAAACATAAAATGTATTAAAAACGTTTAAAACTATGCATCTGAGATAATAAATGGGATTTTTGCAGTTTGAAAACCGATTCCAGGGAAAAAACGCCATACTGAACTCTGACAACCAACGACAACTCATGTTACACAACATAATTCGATTGCCACATTGTTATTAAGTTTTTCACACGAATCCAGTTTAATGTTGTTTAATCATAATAATGATCTCTTATTTTGAAACACTTACTTGGGTACGTACCACAAACACAAAGAGATATTATTTTATTTTGTGATGTTAATAAAAATGAATAGATTTGATTTGCTTTACTTTATTTCAATGTGGAGCTTTGGTAAGTTAATGTATGTATTTACTATATGTTTTAATAGAAATTTCATCATGTGTCACTTTTTTCAGCACGTATGTTTCAAAAAATAGCCAGTACGATTCATTAAAAATTACTTCATGCATGACGTAATCAGTATGATCACTGCTGTTCACAAAAATGACTATATGCATTTATGTGCCTGACAGATGTGCATTGACGCCTGTGCTTCGACAGTAATATTTTTATCCAGAACAACAATATCATGCTTGATTTAAAATCCCATGGATGCCTTCGTGGTTGGGACGCGTTCCAAAATTTTACCCTTTACCTCTTTCTTCTTAATCAAGAGTAAGTCTGAATTATCTTCTGAAATTGCTGAAAAAGAGAAGCAATATTAATATACATGGAATTGCTTTGAAACATATTTGGGATCAGATCAAATATTTTCCCCCACCTCGTACTAACTTCAAATATAAAAGGATAGGCCCTGTAAAGTACTTTTTCAATGAGATTCTCAAAATTTCAATGTGAAATATCATAGGGCACTAATTCAATGCTACGTTGCAAGTCTAAAATTTGAGCTTGTAACTAAGTAAGAGGTATGAGGTATGAGGCAAGGTGCATGAGGTAAGAGGTAATAAGTAAGCAATGGCTGCACCTGTAGGTTGGGCTTGTTTGATCCGAGGTTATTTTTAATTTATATATTGAATGGGTCCAGAGCGTTCAAATTTTGATTATAGACGACTGACGAATAAAGGACCATAAAAAATGTCCGCTTCAGAAACAAACAGACTGCAGTACAATGCAGTGCATTACAAGTTAAAACAAAATAAATTATATAAAAACAATTAAATTTATTGTTATATAGATACATTATTTAAAGACCAAACTTATTCGACAAAAATCTGATTTTTCTACTGTAAAGATACATAACAGTCCCCAGAATCTATTGTAAAAGATCCATTTACCAAACATTGTAAAGATTTGTTCACTTAGACTCCATATGAATTTTTTTTAAAGCAGCGCCCCTAGCATTTAATTTTGTAACATGCTCCTCTTTCACCGCGTTTCGTGAGATTTTCAAAAAAAATTGTCTGATGGTAGGCGAGAAGAAAAAAATATTTTGCAATTACAACCCATGATTTTGTTCTTCAGTATTCTGAGTCTTCTTCAGTATTCTTCAAGTGTTGGTTGATAATTGTACACATTTGATTGGATGGCATTGAGAGATATTTTGAGGAACTGTCGTTCTCAACAAAAAATGTATCATGGTACTACTGAAAGACGTCCTTATAATGGCAAATAAAGAATGTGCACACCAAAAAGTAGTCGTCGGAAATGCCCTAAGGCAGTCTTCTCCGTGTACGCTTTGCTAATCCGATCACTACTACATGGATATTAATGTATGTGTGCTATGATGAAGACGTCGTTTGGCTACAGTAACCTTAATTCAGTAAAATGGCGTCGAATCAAGAACGCGTGCGCAAAGCAATTTTGCACAAAAGAGTGGAAAATCCAGATATGTCGCACGGCGATATTGCCAAGTCATTAAAAATCGCAAAATCGACGGTTACTAAAGTGCTAAAAAACTTTCAGCAGCGCTTAACTTTAAAGAGAAAGGTCGGTTCCGGAGGTAACCATGATTCTCGTTTCGTCGCGGAGAGGAAGAAAGTGATTAAAGAATTTAAGAAGAAACCGAATTTCTCCGTTCGTGATGTGGCGAAAAAAGTGAAAATGTCTCCATCGTTCGTCCAGAAAGTGAAGAAAAGTGCAGGCTTGAAATCATTCAAAGTAGGTGTTGCTCCAAATCGTAACGACAGCCAGAACAAGAGCGCAAAACCTCGATCGAGAAAATTATATGACACTATGCTGAAGGAATACGACTGCATAATATTGGACGACGAAACATATTGCAAAGCTGACTTTAAGCAGATACCGGGACTACAGTTTTATACCTCGTTGCAAAGAGGAAATGTTGCTGATCGTTTTGAGCAAAAAAAAATTGTCGAAGTTCCCAAAAAAATACCTCGTATGGCAGGCAATATGTGGATGCGGTCTCAGAAGCGACATCTTCATCACGACTGGCACTCTAAATGGACGAATTAACGTAAAAGAGTGTCTGAATAAACGACTGTTGCCATTCATTCGGGAACACAACGGTTCGGTGCTGCACTGGCCTGACCTGGCTTCTTGCCACTATGGAAAACTGGCTACGGATTGGTACATTGCTAATGGTGTAAATATTGTCCCAAATTATTGCAATCCGCCAAATTCGCCAGAACTCCGTCCGATCGAAAAGTATTGGGCTCTGGTCAAGAGGAATCTTCGAAAAACGAATAGCGTAGCAATTGATGAGAAAAACTAACTGGCAGAAAGCTGCAAAATTGGTGACGGATGACACTGTGCAAAAACTGATGGAAGGTGTCAAACGAAAGGTGCGGGCATTTGGATATAACTGGTCAAATTGACTTAACTGTATATGTTTTATATTTGTATTTTTATGAAGTCTTAAATAAATGATTTACTTTTGATTTTCTCATATTTTCCATTTAATACCACTAATTTCCCGTTGACTACTTTTTGGTGTGCACATTCTTTACTTGCCTTATAACGATCAAAACATTACAAATCATTTGTATACCTTTATACAAGCTAACATATGTTGTTCAAGAACTCTTGTTTGCACATTTGTGAATTTTGTTTCGAAAATAGGTAACCATTTCACCAGATACCCTTCCAGTTCATAACATGTATGTCGAATTAATCTGAAAAAAAATGAGTTAAAACCTGCGTGAGACATGTCGTGCCCTGAATTTTGATTTGTTTTAGGCAAATTTCCAGTGTTTTTGTGAAAAACGTTGGGTTCTTTAATAAATTTTAGCAACATTATTTTTCTAAGTTCGTCTTTCATCAGACACAACTTTTTGAAAATATGACGAATCGTGATTAAACATTCAACACCGTAAAATGAATACTTTTTACATTACAAGCTGTCAAAAAACTAGGGGCACTTCTGTAAAATAAATAATGCGTATCGATACTAAGTGAACATAGCTTTATTGTCTTAAACAATAGAATTTGTTGTATTTTGATTTTGTTTTTGACGATTAAAAGTGTTGTTAACTACAATAAATTTTAATGGTTTGCAACAATAGACAACAATGGGGTTTTTTTATTCCGGTTACTATTTCAAAATTATGGGATATATTTCAGCTAAATCGAATCAACCAGTTTCAACTCACACGTATTTTTAAGCAACCGCTTGACCGGTTTGAATGAAACAATTGTCAAACGAAAGTTCTTGTGATCACATTGAACGCTATTTAACAGATTTTACAGATTTACAGCAGTTTAATATGTACGTGCGTGTATTATATGTAATTTTTTAAATTCTTACCTCTCTAAGCTTTTTTCCAGCATTTTTCAACAGATGGTTGCAACAGAGTTGTTGACGAATCTCTGATCCATATTAACACGCGTTTTTCAACCTTGCCACCGTCGTTGAGTCACCGTCTGTTATCACAGTAGTAATTTTTAGGTTCTTGTCGTGCAATTTTTTGAAGCCCTCTATAATACTGGCTCCATGATACCAGATGCTCCAGAATAGTTTTTGTAGCACTTATGATTCTTTGCAAACGTTGCAAACGTTGCACATCAAGTACAACGTTGACACCATAGAAGCTACATCGTCTTGAAAAGAACATAGTATGCCGTTGCATTTTCGCGAATGAGTTGCTTGAGCAACTAGAAGCCACTTCACAAAATAATCGTAATCTACGATTCAACGTCCTTCTAATTTGTTCCATTGTGAAATCTTTACACCATTATATTTAGATATGTTAATAGCTTTTGACCTGTTAGCAAAATAAATATTGTTAAAAACAGTACGGTTACATTTGCATATAATATTACCCCTTTTTTGGAGCATGGGAACTAAAATGTGCAAAGTATTGTATATTCTTGAACCTGTCGGTAGGTTTTGGTTCAATCAAGTCTACGTGAGCATCATTCGAGCTTCCATTGTGATCTGTATCATCCTCTCTGACGATCGTGTCATCGGGTACGTCTACCACTGGTTACTCTGAACGGTATTTTCTACACTTAATACATGCCAGGCAGCCACATGCTTGGGTGGGGTCCAAGTACTCATCCGCACGCATGGGAGGTAATTCAATGATGGTCGTTTTAGATTGACTCAGGGTTATTAAACCACCTTTTCGAAAAAAAAACTATTGCACTGGGGGCCAGAGCTTTCAGGACACAGGGTGTGATTTTGATTCCTGCTATCAATTTCCAGCATATTTTCGCAGTTTTTCAAAATTTCACTATATGGATTCGGTGCAGTCATTGATATATCTGTAAATTTATAAGGCTCAACTTTAAAAGAAATCGTTCAAGCTCACCCTAGACTACCTCATATTTTTTCAAAATTTTACAGCTCACTTCCATAGAATTTTATTCGAGGAAAATAATTTATGGAGCATTTATCAAAATTTGCATTGAATGCTTTGAAAAATGCTAGTTGAATTTCTATTTTCTCACCACTCATTTTTTGGCATGCAAATTAGAACTCTTCTGTAATTCCTTGCTCTTAGAAAAAAAAAAACCAAAAAAATCGTTGTAAATTTATAGTAAATAGGGTATGTGTCCCTTAACTCAGCCTATTATGCAATGACCTATTACATTTTTTATTATAACTCATAAAGTTATTAAGTTGTAAGCAAGATTCAACTAGTTAGACACTAGCTAAGATAAGTTTGATAAGACATTTGGTAGTTTGTATCACGACAAGTTACACAACTCTTTTTATAAAGTCAGAAACTTTCGAGGGATATGGATTTAATGTCGGTCTATGAGCACCAAGTTGGGTCTATTTATGGATGCAACTTCGTCCCATTTATTACAGTAATGTATAGTTGATTTCCTATTATGATTCGTCTTTATACAGAATACTATTATGGTGAAATTTGGTTCAGATTGCGAAGCGAGATAAAAAATATAAAAACAATATGTTTAGTTTGAGGACCTTGGTATTTTTAATTTTTTTTTAGATCCCTAATAACTTTTTAAATATTTGACCAAAATTGCGCCGAAATTTCACTGCTGAAGGCAGTGAATATTTAGAGTCAACTGAAACCATTTTATGGCGTTATTCGAAAGATTGTGACATCCATTCCAGGAAATTCAATTGATATTCCCAAATAGTCTCCTCCATAATAGTCTCTCCTTACAGAACCACAGCCGCGGTAACCCAGATTCCCGGAAACCAGATGCACTCAAATGGGTATTGCATAAAATTTTCATAAAGCGAATGAGATTCTGCATCCAACAGTGCTTAAAAAATTTAAATCGGGTAATAATTGCCAGAGTTACAATCATTTGTATTTGGTAAGTACCCGGGTACCCTGTCGAACACTTGAACAGGTGTTTTTTTTGAACACATAAGGGTTCATATGGAACTATGAGCCTGTGAAAAAACGCATCAATTTTCGTTTTTTCCGCAGAGATATATCCATAGCAAAAAAGGGGGATCAAGTCAACCCAGACTCCCCTACCCCTGGCTCGTGCATCCAAGGAAAAGGAAGGGAATGTTTACCTTTTCATTCCAAACAACAAATAAATCAACAAGCAATTGCAAAGCAAATCAAAAACACACTCACCATCGGATTCGGAAGTATGACCGGGATTTTCAAAACCAGTATCATTTGGGCCAGGTATAGGAACGTCATTTGTAAAGTCGGAAGATTCGCCGACAGATTCTTCTCCGGAACTTATTTTTCGATGAAATTCAGCATCACTTAACGTTGAAGTTAAACCACTATTCCACGGGTTTTCGAATGTCCACGATAAGGCATCAACAGCACTTCTCATCACTTTTTAGCCCGTTCACGCAAAAATGCCGCTCTTCTTCTTTTAGTAAGACGCGGCATTTTTTACTTCGTTAATCAAAACTTTTATCAGTGCAGCACACTCGCGCAAACAGTTGCTGACAACACTGCGCTCTGCTACGCTACGCACAACTGAGTGTGAATTAGAAAAAAGCAAAACGCGCAGTTTTGAGACCGGCTGCTGAATTTTTGCACCATTCTCATTAATTAAACAGATTTTTCGTCCACTGTTTTCAAGAGCGCGATGATAATTAATCTTTCAGTGAAAGTAAATAGTGTTCAGGTGGCTACGGGAAGTGGAAATACAGATTTTTGTGAGAAAATATAAGGCAGATCCTGGCTTTTGAAAGGTAAACAGAGACGACGAAAAATTACCTACTCTGTGGAAATGAGCACTAGTTGATAAATTTAGAGTGTTCTCAGTGAAATAAACAGTGTGAACTAATTAATTATTGTGTTCTGCTATCCTATTAGCAGTATGGCAATGATTCACTGCAGGTAAGTGAATTAATTTGGCATATTTTGTTGAGAAAACCCACAATGTGCATGTGTGGATGGGAAGCCATCGCTCCTGCCATAAGGGGATTCCATCGTGTATGTTCTTAACACCTCCGCGGTTTGTGCAAAGCTTTGCAATACTCTTCATGGTTGATAGTTTTTTAAATATATAATAAACAAATTACTTGTACGTTATAAATGTAAACAATAAAAGCTGGCAACGACGAAGCCACGCACAAAGCTGCAACATTTTACTCTGCGGAAGTGTTAGCAGCTTTTGTAATCAAAACGAACACCGTTGCCAAACCGTCACGACTTGAGCGACATGGGTTAGTATGAGAGTATGATAGTACGAGAGGAATTCGGGTAAAGCGGACCACTGCCGAAGATCTAACCAAAGCAGTAAAATCTTCATTTGATTCTGTGGTCAATTTTACATAAGTACAGTGCAAATTAGGTTAATAGTGATGGGTCCAATACTCAAAACCGTATGATATATAAGTTTTCGCAAGTATGGGAGGAATTCGGGTAAAATGGACCACTTCCAAAGGTTGAAACAAAGCAGTATCATCTTTATTCGATTCTGCGGATAATTTTACATAAATACAGGGCAAATAAGGGTTATATTGGTAACATCAATGTATAAAACTAAATAACATATGAGTTTGAGTTATAATCATGGGGTGATTTGGGCAAAATGGACAACTTCCCGTGTCGTGCGATGGCTGAAACCATCTCCAATCTCTAATCTCCAATGATTTTTTACACTAGAAATGCTCATCCTAAGGGACTGAAACTAGCGGCCATAAAAGATCCGTTGTTTGGCTCGTTTTTTCCCACAGTGCGTTGGATTGAATTTCCGCATATCTCTGTACTCTGAGTACACCACTGGAGCTACCAAACCAACTTGGTTCTATTTTGTGTAGTTGTTAAACAATACTATCTCCAATCTCGAAGATACGCACATTTGATTCCATTCCACAACTACACAGTTATTTCCCGTACAGGCCTACCAACTAACCAGTAGTGTTCATGTGGCTCTTCCATCCCCTCCGCAAACAAGGAACTGGAAGCCGTCAAAGATAAGAATAAATTTTACGATATTGACAAAATTTAACCCGTAAAAAGCCACTATCCTGGCAGGCACTTACACGGGGGTAACTTTGTTCCATTTCGGGAAAGTACCTACTCAACAGCAAGGAGTAAAGGTGAACTCGTTGAAGCCCGCATAGTTCAAGCTGTATAGAATTTATGAATATAGCCGCGCTTATCACGCGACAATGTCATAAAAATTCATACGCGACTGTTAGCTTCTACCTGCTAGGCGTGTGTGGGTGCAAACCAACCAACCATCAAACTGCTCTTTACGTAAGGGTTACCTTCTCCGCATATCCTTTCGGCGAACGGTTTATGTCACGACACTCACTCGACTTTATTTATCGTAATATGAAAGGCGGATTTATGGACAATGTTGCGCTTTTAACGGCTATTGTCACTTTGGGACCGGTTAAATGAACTCCCCCTTTTTGTGACATTTCGACCAAGGTTGTTGAATCGATCCAAGCAAACCGGGCGGCGAAAAATGGCAGACGCAACACAACGGCAGCGACGCTTTCACGCAGGAGAACCCTTTCCATTCCGTATGATTACGCGAGCAGAAAGGGGTAACACAGTCAAAGCCATGCCTACTGCAAATGCGGATCGCTTCCCCTCTGTTCAGTTTGAATTTCAAAATGGCGCCGCCTAAAATTGCCGCTTTCCAAAGATGCGAACCGACGTGCAAAATGCTGCAAGGCCATCCAGTAGGTCAGAGCCCTGCGGAGATTCAGGTCAATTGGCACTACCTAACTAGATCGCACAGGACTCATCGTGGAATGGAAACTTTTCGGACTTCGGAGACTGAGGTAATAAAGCCATAAAAAAGGACATGCGACGATCGCATTTTTTCCCTTTAAATTGCACCAACCATTTTTTTTATGGTTTCTCCAGAATGTTTGCCTCGGTGTAAAAGAAAGCGATAGTTTTGAAGTTTTGAAAGATCCCGCAGCCAAGGCAAAAAGTCATAATTTTGCAATTTTGCATAGAATTTTTTTGGCTGATTGCTTTGGGTCAGAAAATGCTGCAATGACCTAATTGTATGATTGTGCTGAGAAAAACAAGGATCTGCTAATTTATGGGTGCTATTCGGAGAGGTAGAAACGAAAGGACAGCCAAGGTCGGATCCATTTTTTTCACTTCATAAAGATAAACATACAGTTCAGTTTCTTACCTCATGCATCGAATCCATCCATAGCTAATTTTTTTCTTAAACTTCTCGACAAACGAGATGTGCGACTTGATCTAATAATCCTGTTGCAAAGGACCAACTTTTTTTTTTCTCTCCCCCTACTCAACGAACAACAGTTGGTTTCTTTCGGAAATTTTTCACACTTTTTATCGTGGGTGTTCGGGTTGAGGAGGATCACAACCATCAAAAAAGGATAATTTATGACTTTCCAACTCAAGGATTGAAATGTCCCCGCTCCAGTTCCTCGGCTAATCGTGCACGCGGTTGCGTCGCCACTAGAATATTAATCACTCTTTTTTTCACCCCCGAACAATCTCATTAGGAAGAGTTGAAACATCTTGAAGGAAATTTCGAAATGCTAAATGACGCACGTTTTACGACATTCTGTGTCACTTCAAAGTAAAAACGGACCATCCGCAGCAACCCGATCCTGTCTCCCTGGAAACGAGCATTGGATTGCATGATCATCGGTCAGTTGAACTACTTACGGCCTGGCCTGCTGAGATCTTTTCATCGATTTTCTCGGAAAGCAAGCCTTTTCTTCTGTGGCCCTTTTCCCTTTTTTTTTTGCTTCTTTGGTCAAGGACATGTGACCGAGCAGAATGGCTGCTTCTGCTGCTGCTGCTTTTGTTGCAAGATCACAAATCATGGTGATTTATGATTTTTTGATCGAACCCTCCGCAACAGGGTTAGGGGTCTTGGAAGTTTCAAGCATTTTTTTTCGCATCTTGCAATAATCGGTAATAATGGGAGCGCCATTGTGTTGGAAGTTTTTTGTGAACTCTATCGTCGTGAGGATGCACCCTGTGGAGAAGGTGCCATCCGGCTGAAAGAAAGGATGACACAACATGTGTTTATGAACCTTGCAAGAGAACTGGTTGAAAATGGCAAGAGCCGCCGCTTACGTCCGAAATTTCATCGAAACACAAATCGATAAATCCTCCATCAGGCAACTTTACGCAACAAACGGTCTCCGATTGCCGTTTTTGGGGTAAGTTTGAAAAATGAGGGTAAGGATTAACCCCCGGATCCGAAGCAAAATTCGATGATGGCCATTGTCCAGTAGGTAGGTACCCTTTTCAATCCATTCAACGAACGTTGTTGTCGTTGTTTGCCTTTGAAAATTGCCATAAAGAACGGGACTGGCAGATGCCGGGTTATGGCCGAGAGACGGACGCATCCTTTCCCGTTCCCATTGTGTTCGTGTGTCTGTCTGTGCGCTGTCTCTCACCGAACAAGCACTAAAACGGTTCAGGAGAGACACCGACCATTAGATAGGGTTTTGTCCGGATGGATGACACCCGCTGGGAGAGTGGTGAACGGTCAGCAGACGGTTTTGATTTTGAGGCGGATTTTGGCCAACAATACGCAAGAGTTGAACGCTCATTTTGCCGGCATTTGTACAGCATTCGTTTTCGATTTTAGATTTTGAATAAGCTG
>JASCZW010010382.1:0-36986 GCA_034211315.2 Aedes japonicus
CTGAGCCAACATTTCTTAGACACCTTAGGAGTTATAGAGTGTAGCCATCTACTAAAATCTCCTTTACTCAATTTATACTGCCAGCTAACGAGTGATATCTGACGAAAAATATAGAAAAATTCGTTGAAGGCGATTTCTTTGCTCATTTTATGTTGAAGGCGATTTGTCGGTCATGAATATCGCCTTCCATATCGCCCACTCTTGCAAGCGAGTCCGCTTTCTCATTGTCAGGAATCGAACAATGAGAAGGGACCCAAATAAAGATGATAATAAAAGAACGTGAAGATAAAACACTTAGAAGACCTCGTATTTGCATAAGAAAATAAGAGGTTTGCCTTACCGGTCTCAAGGAGCGAATAGCCTCTATAGAACTAAGACTATCCGTGAAAATGAAGTATTGATCCGGTGTTAGTGAGGCAATAATTTCTAGCGCAAAGTGTATTGCCGCTAATTCAGCGACATATACGGAACAAGGAGCTTGAAGTTTACGATTGGCGCTATAAATTTCATTAAATATACCAAAACCTGCTGGCAAAACAATTTAGTGGAATCAACTTGGCCATACTTTGCAGCAAATATCACAGGAGTAATCATAGGAAGATGATGCTCTGGGATTTCATGAATCTCCTGTTTCATGGATAAATCAAATTGAACCGAACTGCCGAAGTCGGAGAAGCAAACACGATTGGGAATGTTCGACGAAGGGCTGACATCCTGTGTTATGTACAAATGGTACAAAGCCATGAAGCGATTTTGAGGATTCAACTCGAGAAGCTCCTCAAAGTTTTCGATTACCTTGGGGTTCATAACTTCACACCTGGTGAGGAGCCGGAGAGATAATTCTGTAAACCGATCCGAGAGTGGCAACATGCCAGCCAGCAGAGTGGTATCGACTTACCCATAATGAAATGTTGATGATGTTGCAAGACCTATGATTGTTTCGACTTGTATTAAGGCATTAAGTAGTGCAGCAACAAATTTGTTTCGAGCTATCTGTGTGCTATGAGCCGTTTGCAATCACTTGCATGACTTTGTCTGTACCATAAAACGCTTTGTCGATCAAGATGGGCAAAATTGTCTTTTCTGAATCATGCGGATTTCTCAAGATATGATTTCGAAAACTGCAATTGCATTTTTGTCACCTTTCCTACTTTTCGGTGTATATGTGGAATCAACTTGGCCAAACTTTGCAGTATATATCGCTAGAGCAATTGTAGGACGATGATGCTGCGGTATTTCTAAAAGCTCCTGCTACATGGATAGATCAAAATGAACCGAACTGCCGAAGTTGGAGACTCAAACACGAATGGGAATTTTCGGTGGAGTCCTGACTTCCTGTGTTTTTTACTAGTGGTACATATTTATGAAACGAGTTTTAGAATTCAGCTCAAGAAGTTTCTCAAAAGTTTCGAATACCTGGGGGTTCATGACTTCGCAGCTGATGAGGAGCCTGAGAGATAATTCGTTGGACTTTGGAAGGTATCCCACCATGGAGAAGTAGGCTTTCGCGAAATGACGTTCCTGCAACTGTTCGAGTTTGAGCTTGAAGCGCGCTGCCTAAGATCAGATTGGAATGGAAGTTAAGTTTAAGCCCTACTAACGTCGTTACGGTTTCATCTCTTGTCTAAACTTGGCTCAATCGAAATAACGGGTAAGATCGTACACGAGGTTGACGGATTCCAAAGAATTGAACCAGGTGGCAAGCGAATTTTTGATGGACAAGTGAACAGTGATTGCAAGTGATATTGTGATCACCATTGCACATTTCAAAGCAGAAAAAACATTGAAAACGTCATCAAGATAGCCCTTTATCATGTGACAACGCTGTAATCTGAGTAAAACATTAGCTATCATTTGAAGGGTAAGTCTCCAGATTTTCTTGATGAAAGGCAATTTTTGGATACCCTAATACATAGTTGTTCCAAGCGATTTAATTGTCCAAAACTGTTTTCCTTGTAACCATTTTACGTTGCGATTCTTCTAATCGGATGAGTGGTTTCTGGTTATTCTCGAAGATATGTAAATCCTGTTCAACTTAATTTTCAAACACTTTTCTTTGTAGATTTTGAATTATTTCACGATCGTTGAAACGTTTTACTTATATGACAGTTGAAAAATTCGTGGTGTTTACACTTTTGCTACTTTCAGTAGAATGGCGTCGTATAAAGCGGAAATACGCAAACACATTTTGTGCGAACGGCAGCAAAGTCCAAATTTACCGGTACCGGCGATCTTGCCAAGAAACTAAAACTACGGAAAAGTACCGTGGTTTGTGTTTGCAAATCATTTGAACAGCGCTTGACTGTGGATCGGGTTGGAAAAGGAACATCAAAAAGTATGCTCCCGACAGGTGGACAAGAAGGTGGTAGTCATTATTAAGAAAAACCCAATATTTCTGTGTGAAATGTGGCTCGCAAAGTTGGGAAGTCAACATACGTATTACTTCCAAAAAGTGAATAAGAGCCAAGGACTGAAGGCGTACAAATTTCACTGCAAAAAGTCGTTCTAAGAAGCTTTACACAGCCTCTACCGGTACTATCAATAAGGATGTGTACAAAAAGAATGTCTGCAAAGGCAGTTGCTACCGTTTATCAGAAGCCACGACTCTCAAGCTCTGCTTTGGACTGATTTGGCCTTCTTGTCACTAGGCGAAAGCCGTTGGAATGGTATAAGGTAAAAAAGGTAAAATATGTAGCGAAAACAGTCAACCCACCAAACTGTCCAGAACATTGACCCAATAAAGAAGTACAGGGCTCTAGTTAAACGGTAACTCTTCAAAACTAAGAGGAAATCAAATGGAACCGATGATTTCAAGATAAGATGGAGAATCGTCACCGCGGGTGTATCTGAGGATACCGTTCTTAACCAGATAGATGGTGTGCACAGAAAGTTTGAAAATTTTACAGAAAGAAGGATTTACAACGTAATTAACTGTTTCTATTGTGAAATAATGATTATATGTAAACTTTATTTTCTGCTTTAATTTTAATTTCCAAAATTTAACGTGGAAAGGCTTTATACAGACACAGTTCATTATTTCATAGGATATTATTCAGTCATTCCGATATATTTATTTTTAGAGATGGGAAAGATTATTTCCTGCTATTTAACTCAAAACAACATGTGTTCCGGTAAATAAAAATCATGTCGCCAAATAAAACATTCTAGAACAACACAACTGCAATTACAAAATATCATTGTGAAATAAGTTCAAAGCGATTTCATTTAAAGAAAACGTTATTTTTTCTAACTCTTTGCGCTGAAGAGCTTTTGATTCTTGATCTTTTTCGCTTAAAAAACAGGAGAATACACACCCATTTATATTGTTTGAGCAGAATCCTTAGACTGAAGCCTGCAAAATTGAAAATCACCAATTGTGGGTCTCCAGATACGTTCAACAACAAACGACAAGCATAAATGTCGCTGTCATCGTCGGCTTCGTTATTATTCGGCAACGATAATGATCCCACGAAGGAGATACAAAGGCATACAATGGATTGGGCTGCTTGTTGGGTGGCAATGTCTTGCCAAACGAGTCCCAATGAGCTGCCATCGGTATGTACAATCGATTATCATTATCACATGTATTCGCGTCGCTTTGATCATCAATCCGGTGCCCATCTATTGAACGTTTCGTGGCGTCATTATTCTTGCGACTTGGATGGATCTTTCGTCTCCCGACCATTCTTGCCTGGCTCCGTAATGAATGGAGGGTTGCAATTTATGTGAAAATTAGCAACATTGTTGCAGGAACGCATCGATGAAAACAATTTGAGTTCTTCTCTCAAATTATTTCCGGCAAGAATTGGCAAATTGAATCGATCTTTCTGGTGCCTCCCTGCTCAGCCGCTGTAGGCATTCCTAATAATTTCCTTTACATAAGTTTATGGAGACGACAACCCCTAGTCAGCTGTCATGTCATCAATACATTGATTACGACTAGCCTCCTGTTGTGGTAAAATATTTATAGCTAAAAAAATCGACCCCAATAGTAAAAAAACTCGTAATTGCCAATAATGGCCACTGTATACCACGATAGACGACCACACTGCTGGTCAATGCTAAATACGAATAGAGCAGGAAGGGTAATAAATTAATTTTGAATAATTGATGGTCGTCAATTTCGAATGGTTTCAGCACAAACGCTCCGAGCCGGCCATTGTTCTGTATGGCTTCATTCCGAGGTTCCAAAGGCATAGAACTCTACTGGGAAGCAATTAATAGTATACGCAGTGGCCATCACCATAGTTAGGAATATTCATGACAGTCTATCCGATGGTAATGTATCATTATAATACAGTCAGATAATAGAGTAGGTAAATCAACTAGATATGAACGGAAGGCAATGCCATTGGAGGTCTTTTATCAAAACGTCCCGATCACATTTGAGCTCATTCCCAATGGCGTTTCCAGTGATCGTTGTGCCTTTTTAAAAGTTAATTAGCGGGTTTGAAATCAAGATGGAATTGCTAAATGACTCCCTTCGGAATTGATGTTATTTGAAATACAAAATTGTAAGCTGCGATGGAACAGCAATGAACGCTTTATGCTAGAGAAACACATTACGAACTATAGTTTCTAACTTTGTATTATTTTTTCATTTCACAGGTTTTGAAATTAAAGACTTTGAAACCTCACTGAGCAATTTCAAATCAATTGCCAAAAAGAACGCAGACACTTGCTCAAATTGCTTGAAAAATAGATGGTTTTCACGAAGTGGAAGATTTCAGTTTATACATCAAGTTCATTTCAGGTGCCTTTTGAATTAAACTCCTTTTTATAGAACTCTAATTCTTTTTTTTCCTAAGAATGCACACCACATAATTTTTTAATATTCAAAAATGTTTTTGGGGATGACAAGCCACATAACCCACCGACAAACCGACATGAATGACAATAAAAAATGTCTTAATATTTCTGTTCAAATAATTCGCTAAGAACGTTTATTGAAGTCACAAACACGCTTGGGAACTTGATAAGAAGGTTCATGTCTGAGCAATTCTGGACATATTTATTTGATCTATATAAAATGATTCTATAGTTGATATTGTTCTTTCCTTGTATTCTCCCATATGCAGGGTAACGATCTGTGATGATGTTGTTTTGAGAAGGAAATAATTTCTCATCACCATGAGGCTCTAGGAGTAGACAGCATTTTTTGCTAGAACAAAGTTGTTAAGAGAAAGTATTGATAGTTCCGTTAGCTCACGGCATGTAGAAAATTGAATAGAAGTAGTTTGAAATTGAGCGGAGGGCATTGTGAGGTAGCATTTCGAAACAGGAAACACAAACTTTTACCAAGCATCCCCATGCGGGTTAGGTCAAGGCATGATCGAATCCACCACCTTGACTGGTCTATAGGTTTTGACAGATGGAATCGCTGCACATTTGAATCGGTCGTTATGGATTCTTGATCAATAGTGAAGATTGAGTTTCATGTCGGGTTGTCAGTGGTAATCCATTAGTTAGAAAGTAGATTTTTTAAAGATAAGCGTGGTTGCCTCGCACTCCAAACGGTCTGATATCAATGCCAGTCGGCACCGTTGAGATTTTCTGAGACGAAAAGCTCTGATCCCGTCATCCTCCGAAAGTGAAGTAAAGCGGTTGGTCCTGGCCCCGTTGCGGCCAAATATTCCTTGTTTGTCAGTATTAAAATATTTTATAAGTCACTCAGAATATTATTGGGAAGGTTTATTGTTTATTTGTTTTGATTAAGTTTCAAAAACCAATATAAACTAAGAAATAAAAAGTACGCTAAAAAAAAAAATCTTGCAGCCAAAACCAACATTTTACCCGACTATGCCTATTTTCAAAACTACCTTGAAATTTAGTCAAATTTTCCAAGGTATGGCTCATTTATTATTGGAACAAACATTTTTGATTCTAACAGCGACCCTTGTAGTCGGATTTGTAAACTATGGTATCTTATGTATTCTCTATACAATAAAAACATCAAAAGTTTTTGGTCGCGGTGCGGTTCGAACGTGTTTCAGAGAAATACAAAATGCAAAACTTGCCAAAGTATTGGATTTTCCCCGATATACCCTGTGGCATGTTTTGAAAAAGTACAAAAAACATTGTTGACGGATCGCAAGCCTCAAAGCAAGCGTCGGGCGGGTATTGTCAACCGTCAACTGCGGAACAAAGTCATCAAGAACAATAAGGCAAACACAAACATCTCAGACCGCCATTTGGCATAAAAGTTTCGCACCGCACGCAGTACCATGCCACAAATTCGTCTCTGGGAAGGCTTCATGTCATACCGTGCCTGTACACCCAAAATAAAAAAAGTAAGATTGTAATGCAATTTCGCATGATTTTGTTTCATTTCTCGTAATGGATCGTAACTTGGAGAAAAAATGCAACATTGGTCGTAGGCAAAAAAGCAACACAACAATTCGCTTTGAAAAGTTCAATGTGTGAGTGAGGTTGTGCGTGATATAGGTGTTTAGTATAAGATTGGAGTCCGGAAATTCAATGGCTCACAAAAAAAAAAGATCACGATACGCAACCGAGATTTGAGCCGAGGTGGCTTGCTTCATGGCTCTAGATTGTAACCATTCAGCCAGTTTAACAAAAAAAATTAATATAAAAGCCCAAGAGTTGCTTCGATTGTCGAGGCATTCGGCGATACAGCATTGCAGCAAATGACTCTCACACACACTTGCATGGCTTCGCTTATTTCATAGAGAAAGCCAAACTTGAAGAGAGGGAGATCGGAGTGTAACGGCGAGTGAAAATAAAAATAGAACACTTTACAGCAGAATTCTAACAGTGGCCAATAGCGTTGCGGCATTCTGTGGTATTGTCTCACTCATATTGAAAAGTTGACCCAACGGTTGCTTCGACTGTCGAGACACTAAGCACACAGCGATAAATTTGTTTCGAGTAATCTGTGTGCTGCCAACCACTTGCACACACTTGCATGACTTCGTTTTTACCATAACACGCTTTGTGGATCATGAAGGGCAAAACTGCATTTCTTAAATCATGCGGATTTCACAAGATATGATTGCAAAAACTGCAATTGCATTTTTTGCCACCTTTTTAACTTTTGGGTGTAGATAACCAAATAAGGATCCAAAGTAAAACAAAGTGACCAGAATCCGTGCCAGAAAACTGTATGATCAGGTGTTGACAACATTCAATGGCTGTCTCCTCATGGATGATGACACATATAAAAAGGCCGATTTCAAACAGCTACCTGCTCCAGCTAACAGCTAAGTAGCTGCGGTAGGAAGACCAAGGTTTTCATCACTGATAAGACATTTAATTCAGAGCAGTACAGAACAAGATGTCTTCAAAAGCGAATATTGCCATTCATCAGATCCCACAATGAACCTGTCATGTTTTGGCCACATCTTGCAAGCTGATACTACAGTTAAACAATGCTACTGTGGTATGAAACTAACTGGATTCAGTTTATAACGAAAGAACTCAACCCACCAAACTGTCCCTACCTCAGACCGATAGAGAGATTTTGGGCTATAATGAAGAGGATGCTGAAGGTGAATGGCGGTGTCGTCAAAAGTACCATGAATTGAGAACCAAGTGGAATAAGTTTGCCAAAACGATGGATGAGAATACTGTGCGCCGGTTGATGAAACGTATTCTGGGAAGAGTCCGCAAATTTCTTCGAAATCGAGATGATTAATTTTATTTTGTATTTTTCCTCTAAATTTCACATAAAGTCGAACATTTAGTTAAAACAGAATACTATTGTGTTAATGAATATCCGAAATATGCGCAATAGTCTATGTTCTAATTCTAACTGGGCTCTACTTTACGATTTTGGTACCTCCTTCAACATTTGTGGTATTTTTGACAGACTTCATGTTGATATCAACCCCACCATGGTTGATCTAATCGCAAGCAAGTAAAATCAAACGCGTGTAGTCTTGCTTGAATTAAAATATATGCATGCATACTCATGAAAATTATTAAAATTGTAGAAATTAAAACAATATTTGTTAATTTATATTGCACAAAAACCTATCTGCTGAAGAGCATATCGGTTTACCACACAAGAGAAAATCCACTGTTAAAAAGGAAACATCCGAAAGGGACAGGCTACTGCATTTCTCTGCATTCATGACAAGGCCAATACATTTTCGAAGCTCCAAAAGTGAACTCGATTTTTGTTCCTATCGCACACACTTAACAGCGAATCATTTTGATAACCACCAGTAATTCAGCATGAAACATTTATAAAAATTAAACACATTTGGAACGAGCAAGTATAACTTTTGATGGAATGATCACAGACATGTTTGCACATTTTTTTTGGAGTGTATCCAAAAGTCAAATTTGTTTTGAACTTTCATTCGTTTGCGACTTGTTGTAATCATAGACGTGAAAAGGGATCAAGTGATAGGACTGTTTGAAATATTTTAGACCGTGTACTATTTTGAAGAATCTGAAACCACTCCGAATAACCGAAAGATTTAGTTTTTGCACCATCAAACGATATAAAGAAACAGGTTCTTGGAAAATATCTCCTGGACATGCCCGTAATCGTACGGTCAGGTGTCCGGACGCCATCAAACGAGTGTGAGAGTGGAATTCGGTGGAATCCTGGTAAGTCTGGCCGAAAGATGTGCACAGAACTAGGAATGTCGCAGTTAACGATCTGGAGCAATTTGAAAGACAACCTTGAACTGAATCCATACAAAAACAACGGTTGCATAACTTGACTGATACACATAAAGTTGCGTCGAAACATTTCAAACGCTGCTCAAGCGGCACGGTTTTCCGACAAAAAAATATTTCTGCAACAGGATCACCACAAACAGCAAAATAATCAGGTGTATGCAGCACATCTTTCTGATATTCCTCGTGATAAACTAGCTGTTTCAAGGTTCCAGAATGTTTCAAAGGTAAGGGTTTGGGGATGTTTCTCAAAAACTTTGAAGGTTGTTGTTTTTTGTTGTTGTTGATGTTGTTGCTGTTTTTGTTGTTGGTGTTGTTTTCTATTTATTTGATTTATTTATCAACTGAGTAATTTAATATTCATATGAAAAACAAAAATTTCTTATCTTCGTCCCGTAGACGATTTCCCTGTGTGGAAATCTAAGAAGAGAGGTGCTTCGTAAGATACGGCTACGAGACAATGCAGTGGAATATCGGCGATCAGTAAAGAGCAGTTTATTCGATCATACAGCAAATCCGTAACGATAAGTGCCTCCGCGGCTTCACGACGAAGTGTCCAAATGAATCATAAGGCAGCGACTCTCAAAACTCGGAAATTGGAAAGGGTTCCTCCAAGGCAGTCCGTGACTCAATATATTTGAAACCATTTTAAAAATTAGGGTTTCAGACCGGGGAAGCATATTCCAAGGTGGACCGCATCAACGAGCAGTACAGTGACTTAAGGCAGTACACGTCTTAAACTTATTTAGCAACACGAAAAGTGAAGCGAGATTTCGGGAAGCTTTCGATATGATGTAGAACATGTGTAGTTTGTACGTGAGTTTATCGTCGAGTATCACACCAAGGTCCTTTTATTGTTTGTCTCTTTGCAGAGGAGTTTCAACCAAGGAATAACCGAAGATAGTAGGAGACTTCTTCCTAGAAAAAGTGACAACGGTACACTATCCCGGATTCAGGAGCATACAGTTCATCTCGCACCACCTTTGTACTGTCTCAAAATCTTCTTGCAACTGTAAGGCGTATCGTAGCGAATCCACGCGAGTGTAGATTATAAGGTCGTCAGCAATGCTTAGCCGACAGAGATTTTCGTTGAATACAATAGAAAAATAAGCGGCCCAAGACTACCTTGGGGAATGCCGGACAAGGCGAGGAACGAAGAGGACAGCTCATCACACATTTTAACCTTGAGAGTTCTGCAACAAAGATATGATTTGAACCAGTGAAGTAAGGAGGCACCAAAGCCAAGTCTTTCCAGTTTGGCCACAGCGATGTCATGGTTGATTCTGTCGAAGGCAACTGATAGGTTCATGTAGACAACGTCCGTTTGTGAACCAGATGAAATTCCATTCACGATGAAGGAAGTGATTGGTAGAAGGTTTGTGGTTGTTGAACGCTTTGGCATGAATCCATGTTGATCGTCGCTGATATATTGCTTCACGTGGAAAAATATGGGATCCAAAACGGTCAGTTCGAACAGCTTATCAGCATTTCTTCTAGCTCCCTTTTTATGCACGGTAAACATGTACGCTTCTTTCCATATGGTGTTGGAAACTTACCGGCCGTCAATGATGACCGAGAGATGGTACGGTCAGCAAATCAATGTCATGTTTTAGAAACACGGATGGAATACCGTCCGGTCTAGTGGTGCTTGAGATCTTCAACTTGTTTGCAGCAACAACGATGTCTGCACCGTCGATAGGGATTGCGTTGAAATACCGGTCAGACAAAGGGACGTTATTTGAAGCAACTTCGATTTGCTGTGGCTGGAGGGCATTGTTATGGAGCACATCTGCAAACTTTTCTGAGAACATGCTACAGATGTCGACAATGGACTCAGTGATAAACTCTTTCCGAGAGATGGATGAAGGTCAACCGTTATGTCCATATGTTGCTCATTGATGTGTCGGCAGAACACCTTAGGATTATGCTTCAGTTTGCTTTGCAGCTTGCGTTGGTGGGCCGAGAATCAGCGTCGAGCCAGCTGCTTGTATCGATGGTTGAGCGTCAAAAGTTTCGTAATGCTATCGACTGGTGTTTCGAAAACCTACGTAAATCCGCCTTCTTTTATGATTTCAGCCTGCGCAGGGCCTGCCTGACGTGGTAGAGGCGTTACCGACCTCGTTCATGTCTAGGGTATCATTCCAGTTAATACCGTCGTAATCTGCATTACAGAAGTCATGGTAAGTGAATAGCGGTACGATAGTTGGCTCGATCGATGCACTAGTCACGGAATTGAGAAGAAGTGGTGTATGATGAGTCATCTGTTTTACTAGTGCAGATGGGGCTAGCATGATGCTTAATGGAGTGTCACCATCCACGAAGCAAAGGTCATGAGATCGTCCATGTTCATTCACATTGTCGACATAAGGATGCAACGGAATAATGATCAAGCACCGAAACTGACCTCACAAGAATGCGCGATTGAGAAGGGTCGGGATAAAGGTAGCTGTCGGGTCGACGCCGCCATTTGACAGCGGGGAGGTTGAAATCCTCGCTTATTACGATTTCGTCTCTAAAGAAGGCATTTCCAGAAATTTGTGCAACTTGTTGAAGGTGCACATTTATGAAATCATCATTGCTAACTCTGCCAGGAGGAGAGTAAACGGAACATTGATGCAGGGTATGATCCTTAAAATTCAACGAGATCCAAACTTTCTCCGCCGACTTCCAAGATTCATCTTCAACGATGTGCGATTCTAGACCATAACGTACAGCGATCAAAACGTCTCCACCAGAAACCTTTCGACTATGTAGTGCTCTTCGGTCACTCCGAAATACCTTGTAGGACGAACCAAAAGCAGCTATGGAGGGATTACTATCATTGAGCCATGGCTTAGAATGGACGATTATGCCGTACGAACACTCCAAACTAGCCAGAAAGTATTGGACTAGCTGTGAGTGCATACCGATGACATTCTGGTCCGTGCACACTAAGCTTGCTACCAACAACTGTGGGTCCCGGAGGAGTTAACGGTATTTGACGAGGTTCGTGAGCGGCCGTTACAGCTGCTGTTTGCTACCGGTGGTGTTTCGTTAAGGTCGGTCACTGTGAGTCTTGCAGCAGATTCGGGTCTGGTATTTGCTATTATTTAGATAATGCGACGTTGGGTCGATGAAGGTTGCCTGCAAACGGTGAATTGATCAGCGCATGAAATGTTTGATATAACAGCGTACTTGCCTGGAATCAGAGTCAGGAAGACCTCGTATTCCAACTCAAACGCAGAAACGAGACGACTGCTGATCGCAGGTGGCGCAGGCTCGACTGCAATGAGAGGAATAGGTGCTCTTTTGAAGCTTAGGGCAAGTATGCGCCCTGGTGTCCAAATTGTAGAAGTAGAGCGTACAAATTTCGACGATTGTAGAGGAAGTTTAAGGAGAGGATTATGAGCTTCGTTGAGGCTTGTGTCAGCTGTGCGTATCGGCCTAAGCCAAACGCAGGGTTTTGGTCGTTAAGACGTTTCTTTTTAGTTGGTAACAAAATGTTCGTAGCTCTTTGTATTGTTTTCATACAATGCACGAATGTTCTTTCTGTGTTAACAAATGCTTCGTACTTTTGACAGTTGCGTGTCTGCCATTAATTACGAAGGTAGCTTCATAAAACGTACAAATCAGTGTCGCTGCAAAAAAACAACGAATGAATTCGTTACTCCTACCTTCGATTTCGTTAATTTTGTTATATAAACTAAAATAAAACTTCAGTGTGGCCACCAGCCGGACGACTTGTACATCCTCTGTACCAAGGCTTTGCTAATGCACAAATCTGTCCGGTTGATATTTCTTTCGCTATCGGAGACAGATAAAGCCATAGCTTTGGTTGAGCTGACGTAACAGTAGTAATAGCGATTAAAAGAGCTTTGTTTAGCCAATTACAAATGAATTTGTTGTTGTTTTTGTTTCTTGCAAGCATTAAATACAAGAGAAAAAGATTGTTTCTACCACGTGTACAAGTTGTTTGCTTTTATTCACTTATAACCCTGTAAAACTTGGAGTTTTCTTGATGAATTTCACATGTATGCTCAATTTTGAGACTTACTGTAGGTACATATGGGGAAATCAAACAGGATTTATGGGCGTTTTTCTTTTTCGTGGTTATTTAGATAGTATTTGAGCTTTTAAGCTAGAAGCCGTTCATGAGTCCCCTGAGATGACTGTCTCAGAAACGTTGGGCAAATTCCAATGGACTGGTGGCCTCCTGCCTGCAGGAGTGGCGTTAAAGCTGTGTCCACTTAGAATTCAGAATAATAAAATCATCTGTATCTCGGTAACGGATTGATGTACAAATAAGTTCAATACATCAAAACAAAGGTAATTCACTGTTCTTTGAGGAAACAATATCAATACAAATCATTTCAACTTCCTTGGCCCATTTGTTCCACATTTTGGTCATCACGACATTTGGTCAACCGAATCCGTTTTACCACTTTTCTTAAGCTTCTGCTCCATTATTGCCCAAAATCTCTTGATGGGCCCGAAATGTGGGCAGTTGGGTGGATTAATGTTTTTATCGATGAAATCTCTCCACTCGGCTTTCATCTGGAATATTTTTTGACTCACTGCACGAAACACCGTGAAATTTATACCACAAAAAGTGGGCGCCTAGGTGAACAAACCACTGTAAAAGAATTCTTGCAGCGGTCACTGATGTAGCCGTGCGCTGCCCTGACTCAATTGGTTTGGCTAACAATGCAGCTTAAGCGCCACTCTCCTAGGAGAGACTTTCCGTCAGTTGAATTGCCCGATTATTAAAAAGCATGGATTCAATGGTCTGGTTATCCTGAAGAATCGTTTTGTTCAGGGGTGGAATTTAAAACTATTTCCTGTTCAGGAGTTTTTATTATCCGAACAGACAAGAAAATTGGGTCACTATCTGTACTGGATGACATGTCCTCTACTTGGAGGCAACTAATATGATGCTCATCACTAAGAGATGACGTCCAGGTGAGTTCAAGATCCTGTATTGAATCGTCCGATGCAATGACTGGGCGAATTTCAAATGCCTTCCAGAAATCCATCCCCAAAATGAGAGGTTTTAGAATCACAGGTACTATAAGCGATTATATTATTTTAGTTTCAGTTCATAACGTGTAAAGAACGTTCACATAACCAAGGCAAGTGTGAGGTGTATTGTCTGCCGTACAAACCCTAGAATTTTGATTTCATAATTTTTAGACCATGTAAATGAACACTATTAAGTGAACTCATCACACTGACAGCTGCCCCTGAATCGAATAGAGCAGATATTCCTAAAATATTTACTTTGATGTGTGGACATGTACTTGGGTTGACTTTGATCTCACGAATCGATGGTTCTCTTCCATAGTCCTGTATTCTAAAGTTGGGAATCACTCCTGAGCCATCACTCCTGATGGCTGGAATCCCGGGTGAACATCTCCCTATTAGTTTTTTGATGGATTGTTTGTAGCGTTATTTTTAAAGGTATGTGTGTGATTGTTCTCACACGTTCTCGTTGTTCTTCCAAGCTGCCCACACGCATAGCAGAATATCAGTTTTCGCTCTGTACACTCTCACCAACTTTGTCCGGGTTTTTGGCAGTTCCAGCAAAGATTCGTGTTCCTCGTACTTTGTTGCTGGGTGCAATTTTGTTCAGTTTGTAATTGATTTGCTTTTGCCTGTTGAACATTCTGATGGGAGGACCTAGGCTTTTAGGTCTCCCTGAGTCTGTTTTGCAAAATCTGAACTGGAATTTAATCGTTTCCGCTGTAATCACTTTGTGATTCGTTAGCTTCGATGTGGTGCAGATCGCTTCTGACTCCGTGAAGTGGCCTGTAGAAGTTTGGATCATTCGCGTCAATTCTGTGATTCAATTTTATGAGTTCTTTCAACTCATAAAATTCCAAAACCTAGATCGGTAGTGAGGCCGCATTTTTTGTTCAGATTAGTTCGAATGAAGTTCTGGATGAAAACGGCCTTTGGAGACATTGATTAAGCTTCTCCACTTCCGTCACATAAGCGATGAAAGTATCACCTCTTTTTTGTTTGAGCTCTCGAATCTGTGCTCGGATTCCACGGTCACGTTAAGGGTTACCGTATCTGAACCTTATCTCGACCTCAAATTTATCCCACCGAGTGAATCGGTCCTCACGCGTAAACCACCAGTCATACGCCTCTCCTTTCAAGCGGTGGTGAATATTTAAAAGTAGTTCCTTATCGGATACCCCCTCAACACAATAAGTGATTCCGGATTCTAACTGGACAGAACTTGAAAGTCATCTTGTTTCAAAAACCCCGTGAGAATTCTCCGAACGGTTGCAGACTTTGACTAGAATACAAACAATATCCCCGATTTGAAGCCGTTTATGGCTACTTGGGTATAAACAATAAGCAATAATGTATTTTAATCGACTTTTTCACAAAGTAAGATGACTATGAGGTGATGTTAAATGATGAGATTATCTGTTAATTATTAAAAAGATAGGCCTCAAACAGTTGAATTGAATAATAAGTAAATTAAAGACCATTTTGAAAATGCAATGAAAACGATCTGTTTCAAGATACAATGCATAATAATCAAGATATGCAGCAATAAAAAAAAAATTCAATCCGAAAAAAAAACATTAAAACATCTCTATTATTTTTCATACCGAGAGAAAGCCAACTGAAAACAGATGATTCGAACAAAGTGTCAGCCAAGACTTCTCTGAAAAACGAGGTCTTTCTTGTTACTCTTTTACAACTAAGGGTATTGATTTCACTAAACAAAACATTTATGATCCGATTCTTTCTAGAGTATACTTTTCGTCTGAATTCATAATGTAATGAGGATTTGTAGCCAGTGGTGTTGGAGTATTAGTATAGCGTGATGGCCATTTCCTTTGACAGAGGGCGTTCAATGTCAGGTGCGGTCGGTTGGATTCAGTATATTTCCGGGGCATAAAGGTCTTTGGTCACGGCCCTTTGGATGGAAAGTATATCCATTTTACAGATAGTTCTGACTTGCGATTCACGTATTAGTGATTAAAATAAATGCGTCAAATTAAAGAACACTTTAAGTTCCTACTAACGGCATTTTATAAGGCAGCTCAGATATCACCATAGGAGAATTAATTTAGCTTTTTATTACTCTATTTCAGACGGTATGGGGCTCTCACAAAAGCTAAAAAACCGTTTCCGCAATTTTCTAATAACTATGTTACCATAAACAGCAGCTTACTGTGACTCCCTGCCGTGAATAGATCTCATAAAAGAAGCCATCACTTTGCTACTGCTGTAGGTAAACCATACGCTAATCAAATATTAGATTCTCGACCACACACACACAGAGGTACCGCCTCAGTCACTCTGAAGTTGGTTGGCGTTTGCCAAATACCATCAGCTAATTACACACCCAACCGCCTTTTTTTTTGGTTACTTTTATTACAAATCTACCCCTCCTCACTGCCAGTGCTTTGGGGCTGTTCTTCTAAGCGGGCGACGCGACCAATCAACCGTTCATTACGAAAATGATACATTTATGCAAATTTCGACGCGTCCGGGGATTGGCACGACCCCTTTTCTCGGTTACCAAAACCTTCGGCGGGGGAGCAGCATGATATTCAAATTATTATGGCTTTATTTCGTAGCTGGTCGAAAGTTCAAAGAGGCGAAATGGCGCGTGGGTCTCGTGGGAAATCTTCCACCCTTGCCAACGTCGAACAAGGGGAGATCCATCTTTCTCCAAATTAAGGCTCTCTGGATTGGATCCGATGTCGATCAACGCAGGAAATTGGTAAAAGGCTAATGAAACAGTTGATTTTTTCCACTTCTTGGAGCGCGTCGCGGAGCTGGATCTTGCCTCCTCCTCTGTTCGGGTGTCTCGTTCTGGCTTCGGAACGCCAAATGAAGCTAATCGAAAACGCTTCGATGGCGTTTCATTAAGCTAATTGATTTAATTCGTAAGGAGGTGATGTTTGACTTTTAACACAGTATCGGTGTCACTTCCGTTCCGAGTAAGTTTGCACGTACAGCTGCTTTTTGTTTCATTGTCAAACTATTTCTTTAGTGTTTTGATGGTTGAAGTGTTCCCACGCTGCAAGACTCCATGTTGCAATGGCAACGTGAAATCAGGAGCAAATTTTCATCAAGTCTAAAGTAGGAGTTATAGACGGACTGAGGTTTCAGCGTCAATTCGTGGGTTTGTTATGTCACATAGTAATAAATAGAGATTGATTAATATCAGATGAAAAAGAAAGTGCAAGGGACAAATGCTCGAAGGACAAACGATCAATAAACAAGAAATATCCAACGTAAGCAAATAGTGATAGACAAAATAAAAACAAGAACAAAAACTATCAGAACATAAGATCGAAGGATAAACGTCGAGAAAAGCAGGTCTGAGGACGTCTTAAATTGAGAGAAGTGGTACGATTGAAGAGTTATTAGTATATAATGGATCATCGTGTACTGAGAAAAAAATGTTGTTAAAGGAAAGAACAGGTTGGTCCAAAATTCTGTTGTAAAAAACGATCAACTAAAACATCGATCAAACCCCTGCTTCCTGCTTCCTGTCAATCCAGCGGTAATAACCCATGAAAATCTTTACACCATTAGCAATAAGATTTATTGCTTCCCGAGGACTTGTTTCGATCAAAGGCCATGCAATCCTATTTTTCCTTAATGTCGAAAAAATGTGTAATAATTCTCAAATTAAAAGGCCATCTTTTGCTAGAGCAATATATCTACGGCTTGTTATTAACGAAACTACAAAGACTTCTTCGGCGGCCTCTTTTTGAATCCTGCTGTTAGGAATCAAAAACAAGTCTCAGATCCTGACACGATTCTTAATTGTTCCCACACAAAGCCTGGCCAGCCAGCGATGCAAGGGTGCAGGTAGCTAATAGTTGTTACACATTTTCCTTTACCCATTTCAGAAGAGCCAGAATGTTTCGAGGAAGAACTGTTGACCGGCATGATGCACCTTCGCTTCGGTTTCAGGGAGGGATGGATCAATTAAGGCCTCAATAAAAAAAAATGGAAAAGAAAAGAACCCTGAGCAGTAAGAAGAAACCAGCACCTTCTCATTTGGGAGATGCCGACAACGACCGCATTAGTACCAGAACCATTTAGATGCGGGAGTGCTCTGTAGGAACTGCAAAGTGTAACTTTATTTGAAGAAACATACTAATTAATTGACACCTTTCGGGGTCGGTGGTATCGGTGGGCTTTGATGTTGCTTTTGGTTGTTGTTTTTACTTGTTTTATTTTGGGCAGATGAAAGCTTCGAGATGTGGTGAGGCAGCGTTAATTTATACATTAAATATACATGTACCAGGAGAGTGCGTGTGTCAAACAGTAGCACTTGTAGCTGGAAGGTGAAATAAGTTAGACATACTCAACAGCAGCAACGATTGTGCTAGGATTTTCTCCAATGATCAGCAAAAAGTTCGACAAACAATACTTAGTATCAACTGCGTTTATTGATTAATATTTAAAATGAACTTTGAATCGGTATTTTCTTTGACTGACTTCATGACAATACATTTTTATAACAGTAAGTTACTGTTCTAGTTTTTAACATGATAATTTAATTGTACATGCTGAATCGAATCAACTTTGCAGAGAATTAGTTTCCTATTTTTATTTTTCAATTACATCAATGATCCTAAATATTAAAAATCTTAAAGAGGGAAAGAACCGATTACTTGTTGCCGTCTTTAGATTAGTGGGTATAATAATTTTACGGATAGCAAAATTTCACGTGTTAAAATAATAAATAAAATATAAATGGATCATATCCAAGTACCATGAACTTCCAATTTAAGCCTTTTATTGTTTTCAACATGTTAGATAGTTGAAGTGAGTCTATGGTATCAAATAATTAACGTGTGCTAAATAGCCAACTTGCCGATGGTGATGAAAATATACTACAAAAGATTACACTAGTCAAAGTAGAAACTGTGTTCACCTTCATCGACATTTATTGAATTTCATAAGTTGTGCCTCACTCAATCCAAAAAAGAACTCAAAATAGCTGAAACACGTTCAGTTTCCAGTTTAAAATCAGTTTTAAGAGGCAAGGGAGCAAATCCGTTCAAATGCCCTCCGCTCGTTTTCAATCTTGTATCTTTCAATTTCAAAGCCTATCGTTGCCCTATACGGAACTATCAATACACTTTCTCTTCATGTCTATTCGTTCTAGCAATAAAATTACTGTCCGCTCCTAGCGCTTCGCATTAGCATGAGAAATTATCTGCTTCTGCTAACTTCATCAAAGATCGTTACTTCCGAGCTGGGGAGAATACAAAAAATAACAATCAAAAAGAATAGAATCTGTCCCAAACGTGTGGTGTTTTTTTGGCAATCCGCAAGCAGGCGTCCACTAAGTTCCGGCCTGGGCAACACCGTCCGCCACCTCGAATGGATGAAAACAATTTCTCGACGCTCCGGTGCCTAATCTATTGCCGATTCCATTAAATCACTGCCGAGCAAACCGCCCATCAACCTCCGTTCAGCATCGATTCCGGCAATCCGGGTTGCAGTTTCTCCACGCAACCACCCGCCGATGGACAGCTCTACAACTCGGAGCAAATGGTCGAATTCGTCCAAGAGCTCTACCGCCAACTATGTTCCTGCTGCTCATAGGAGGAACAACTCAAAGCCGCCACATCCGTGAGGATGAAATTTATTATAAAACATGGACCATAATCGCACCATCAGCATCGTAAATTTGAATGCTTGTTTCATCCGGAACAAAACAGTTGAGCTCAGTGACTTTAACAGGAAGGCCATTGACATCGCCATTGTCACCGAGACACATCTTAAGCTGGAACTCACCGTTTGCATCCCAGGATACCGGATTGTGCGACTTGAACGTAGTGGCTCTAGTGGAGGAGGAGTTGCGATCACCCTGCGCTACAAGATCAACTACCATCTGCTTCCGAGTTTTCAGCTACAGTCACTCGGAGCCATCGGAATCGAGGTCGAAACTGTCGTCGGCCCTATCTCAGTCATCGTCTATTGCCCCAAGCAATCCAGCACCGCTAACGGAACAACAACAGTCCTACGGAACGACATGCACAAGCTAACTCGGAGGCAGGAGCAAATTATCATCACCGGCAACCTAAATGCGAAACACGAAACCTGAGAGAACACCCGGCGCAACCGGAACGGAATAATTCTGCAGGAAGACCTTTAAGAGGGCCATTACACCGTCCTGGGCTCGGATACTCCCACCCGGTTGAGCAGATCCGGGGTCCATTCGACCCCGACAACACGTTGACGACAATCGACTTCGACATGCACCTTGAGTCTGTTGATGACACCGAACGACAACTGCAGAACATCGAGCAAGCGATCTCCAAGGCTCGGAAGCTGCATGTACCGGTGATTGATCAGGTGAGCAACTCTGTACCGATTGATGGACCCACTAAAGATTTTATACAATTGCGAAACGCCATCCGAAGGCAATACCAGCGAACTGGTTTGCCAACGCTAAAAAGTCACTGTAATCGAGGGACGAAAATTATTAAGCCAGAATGGTGGATCTTAAAAATAACGATTTTGCCGACAAGTTCTGGAAGTAGACTAAAATTGTAAAAACTAAAAAAAGGCCCATTCCACCGTTTTTCCCACTAGACAACAATGCTTCTAAGGATCGCTTGATAACTCATGCAGAGCAGGCTACTGAGATAAGTCAACACTTCGTCAGCTCCCACAATCGCGGACATAACATCGTCAGTCCATACGAAGCTGCCGTTAGCTCGCTTATTACTAACATCCATATAAGCTCCAACGACTTCACAGAGGAGTTGGAGATCTCAGCTGTCGAATTGTTGACTTATATCAAAGGCTCGAAGAACATGAAAGCCCCAGGTTTCGAAACCATTATGAACAGTAGTCCTACGTCACCTTTGCGCACAACCCCATTGTACCTAGTAGTTTTTTTTTTGTGACATCCCGCCCATGGAATCACAATTCGAAGACTGTCTCGAGCCATTTTAGCACTTGATGCCACAAATATTAAAATCATATAATTTTGTTCAGTTCTTAAATATGTAGCGCTAGTTTTACCTTGTTGTCGCTGAAATACATAGTAAACAAGAGTTTTACTGTAAAGTGAAACCTTTCTACGAGGTTATTGACACTTGGGCACTGAACAGCAAGTGAAACCTGTAAGTTGCATATATTTTTGTCAACAAAACTCTAGCGGCGTGCTGTCAGTAAATACTAGATTACTCTAGCAATCATTTGGAATTATGCTGGATTCTTGAGCCACCAATTCTAGCATTTACTTCATTTTGTTAATGGAATTTCAAAGTATAGTTATGTTTTTAAGTAATCTATCTATATAAATAAAAATGAGTTGGGGTTTCCTTTGTCACGATTTAACTCGCGAGCGGAAGAACCGTTTGGCAAGATTTTTGCTTTGTTGGATTCGTCTTGGACACCGGAAGGTTTTTATGATGGTTTGAAACCCCTCCCTTCTCTGGAAAGGGGAGCTCAGATACAAGTGAAGCACAAATTTCTGCATAACTCGAGAACTGATCAAGCAAAGGAACCCAAATTTAGCATGCGGAAGTTTTTGGAAGCAAGCAATGTTTCTATGGTAGTCAGAGACCCCACCCCTCTCAAGAAAAGGAGGCTCTCATACAAATGAAACAGAAGTTTCTGCATATCTCAAGAACTAATCAAGCAAATGGAACCAAATTTGGCATGTGAAGTTTTCTGGAGGAGAAAAATGTTTTTATGGTGGTTTGTGACCCCTCTCCTCTCCTAGAAGGGGTGCTGTCATACAAATGAAACTGTAATTTCTTCATAACTCTAGATCCAATAAAGCAAATGGAACCAAATTTGTCATGCGGGGATTTTAAAGGCAATAAATGTTTCTACGATAGTTCGAGACCCCTCCTCTTTCTCTCTCTGTTAGGTTGGAGGCGGTACTCCCACACAAATGAAACAAAAGCTTCTACATAACTCGAGAGCTAATTTAGCAAATGAAGCCAAATTTGGCAGGTAAAGGTTTTTGGAGGAGATACATGTTTGGAAGTACTCTTGGAAGGAATGGAAGTTTGAGACTCCTTCACCATCTGGAAGGGGGCGGGAGGGAGGTTTCCATACAAATGAAACACAAATTTCTGAATAACTCGAGAACTAATCAGGTTAATGGAACCAAATTTGGCATGTGGAGGTTTTCGAAGGCAAGAAATATTTCTAAGTTGACTCGAGCCCCTCCCTTCTCTGAAAAGAGGGCTCTCATATAGATGAAACACAAATTTTTGAATAACTCGAGGACTTATTAAGTTAATGGAACCAAATTTGGCATGTGGAGGTTTTTGAAGGCCAGAAATGTTTTTATTGTGGTTTGAAACTCATCCGCTTACTGGAAGAGGGGTCTCTTATACAAATAAAACAGGAATTTCAGCATAACTCGAGAACAAATCAAGCAAATGGAACCAAATTTGGCATGTGGAGGTTTTTGGAGGGTAGATTTCTACGTAAATAAAAATGAATTTCTGTCTGTCTGTCTACCTGTCCGACCCTTATAGACTCGGAAATTTCTGAACCGACCAACGTGAAAATTTATATGAAGGGGTTTTTGGGACTGGTGAAGGTTCTTATGGTTGTTTGAGACCCCTACTCTATCAGAAATGGGGGCTCTGATACATATGAGACACAAATTTCTTCATAACTTGAGAACTAATCAAGCAAATCGAATCAAAATTGGCATGTGGGGGGTTTTGAAGGCAAGAATGTTTCTATGGTGGTTCAAGACCCCTCCCCCTTTTGAAAGGGCGGGGGGTTCAAACAAATGAAACTCAAATTTTAATTAGAATCGAAGAGCCCCTTGTGATGGTTCGAGAACTAACGGGTGTCCACTAAATAATGAGAACGAAAAGAATGGGTCAGGAAAAAAATACCAGTGAAGTTTTGTTCAAACTGATTTATTTTATTAAAAGGGTCAACTCAAATCTTCAAACTAAGTTTAGTGAATATTGTCATATGGTCCGTGGTCCGCCGTGCGGCGCAGCTTAGTCGTTATGCTGGAACATGACCGTTGGACGGCAGCCACATCGATTTTTCGGATGCAGCTTTTGATCCTGTTGGTAAGTTGCTTGGTGTTCTTGGCCTTCCAATTATCCTTGCATACCATGGAGCTCAAAAGACCGAAGAAATCCTCGATAGGACGGCACTGTGGCAAATTTGTCGGATTCCGGTCTTTTGGGACATATGGTATATTTTGGCTCTCAAAAACGTTAGCGTTTTTTTTTGCGTAGTGCGATGATGCCTTGTCCGGCCAAAACACGTATTTACCATCCGAGTGATGTTGTTTAAGAAATGGGATGAGTATTTTCTGCAAACACTCTCTTTGGTACACCTCCTGGTTGATGGCCAAACCGCTTGGTTTGAACCACGGCTTCGAAATACCCTTATCGGATATTACGATGTATAACATAACCTTCGATTCAAATTTGTGCTTGAACTTATACATTACTTTTGGAGGAGTAGTAGATTTGTCCTTAGTGTAGAATCGGTCGTTTCCCGGTATCTGAGACTTCGAAAGAGGAAAGTAGCTTTCGTCGTCCAGAACGAAAGATTTTCCGCCGTAATTCCGAGTCATCCAGCGGCATTGGGATTTCACGGTTTGAATCTGCTCATCTGTGTACTCTGGGGATCTGGTTTCTTTCTACACACTATTCCTTCTTTCTTTAGCGTCTTGCAGATGAGTGACTTCGAACAATGGAACTTTCGGGCTGCTTCCCGTTGACTTACCGAATCCTTGTTGTTGAACATGCTGCGCAGCGAGCGGAGCGTTTTCTCATTCATTATTTTCGCTGGACGGCCGCAACCTTTCTTCCGGGTTACTCTCATGCATGCCAGGATACGGTATACGGTGGATACCGGAACTTTTCACGACAAAAATGGTCCACCGTGTATTTTTTTCCACGATCTTCGTTCGCTTGAAAGAATTGTACAACGCGCACGCGCAGTTCTTCCTGTTTCGACGGCATGCTGAACACGACTGAACATGTTAGAGTGAAATAAGAGTGTATGAAAATTTTCTGGAGAGTACAACGATTCATTCATCTAAAGTGACATTTCTATGCGGCCGTTTTTGTTCTGATGGAAAAGTATTGAAATCATTCTCATTTTTTAGTGGACACCCGTTAATCAAGCAAATGAAACCAAATTTGGCATGTTTTGAAGGCAATCATTGTATGGTGGTTTGAGATACCACCCCCTCTGGAAGGGAGGGCTCCCATACAAATGAAACACAAATTTCTACCAAAAATGAGAATTATCCAGGATACTTAAACACAAAACGTGTATTTCTCGGGTAAGAAGCATGTTTTGATAGAAGTTTGAACCCCTGCTTATTCAAGAAAAAAAAACTCATTCCGAAAAAAAACCACAAAAGTGCCAGTTACATTAAATTTTCCTTCATTTAGTTGCAAGCGTAGCAGCGCACGCACCGGGTTCAGCTAGTGTAAGATAAAAGTTACATATGTTATGTCCAACACTGTATGTATGAATACTTCATACTAATACTAGCGAAAAAGAGGGACCAACAAGACACCCAATTGAAGCAGACTGTATAGGGAGAGTGGGAATGCCTACTAATAGTTTGTAAATAGAGGGCGAACTCTACTCCCTACCCAATGGGACATCCTCGATTTTTTGACCAATTTTTCATTCTTGTTCGCCTTATAAAATGGCATTTGAACAATTAGTGACTATAATGGCTTGATCAGATCAAACAGAGAAGAGAGCATGTCGCCGTTGGAATTAGTTTCCGTGCTACAATGAACGATAGTCCATATAATCATCTATGGTTAGATGACAAGATCGTATGGCTGACTCTACGGCTATTATGATTTGTTCAGACGTTAGAGAAAAATTTGAACCATTTTGTAGTATACTTTATTGATCTACGGTACACTGTTGCGTCACCTTGTTGACGACGAATCGTTCGTGGGGTTGCGCTGAAGGTTTCAGTTTCAAAACATTTGTAGTTTTTATTTTTAACGGATTGAATTCCATATAATGTAATTTTCTTTTTCGCTATGTTATGCATTTTTCAGCTACTCCTAGTTTTGTTAAAAAAATAGTCGAAATTCATCTGGAAATTGGTGAGCAAATCTTCAATGACAAGAGTACGATTTCAACTTTTTATCATTTAATTTACAGGCATGATATGATTAACTTTACCCTTATTTTAATATGCTTACGCTAAAGGCAATATGATTCACTATGCTCAATTTATTGCAAAAAAATGTTTGGGTACTTACCAGGAAAACCGCTATCTTTTAATCTAAACTTCTTTGGTTACCCTGCGCAATGAATTTCCTTATGTACAACGATTACGCCATCAAGTTGTTTAATTTTCCTGGCCGCGAATCATTATATTTCGCTACATCATTAAACCTCATTAGACAAATCCACCAGAACAAATTTCATTCCCGAGCAGAGGCTGGGAGCGATTTTCAGCTAGCACCAATAACAACGGTGGCAACAATATTGTTCACTGCCACCCTGACACAAATTGCCATCCTCCTCCTATAAACGAAATAAACCATCCGTCACTTGCAAATAATCTACTAGAATGTATTAATTATTACTAAAATTCAGTGCAGAACATTTGACATGCCACTATAAGAGAGGGCAATTAATTACAACCGCAAACAATTTCGCTACAGTAAACCGAAGCATCGCGATGTTATGACGGCGTTTATCGCTTTGCTCGTGACGGCTTCAGCTTGGGTCCTTTCTTAAATTGCATTGCCGAGCGTTGTTGGCTGAAGGGTACTCCCGGCACTCAAAGTACGTATGTACACGCCAAGAGACGCAAGAGCGGCAACGATGACATTCGAGCGTGAAGTAGAGAGCACTAAGAAAATGATCATTTAGTGACACATCCCATGGTGGAACGGTTGCTTAATGGCTTTAATTGCTGCGACGGATTTGAGTTGGAATACTAGCGGAAGGCTGTAGCATGTTTCCGCGTAGATTACACTTGTTGGATGGTAGGGTGGTTATGGATTGAGATTTTCTATATTTCTTTCTGTGTTTTGTTGCAAAAAATGCGTGATTTTGTGGTTTTATTATTTAAAGTGGATTTTTAACACAAAGATGTATTATACTTTTTTACCTAGAACGTTACCGGTAGAACGTTTAAATTCTGTATGCTGCTGATTAACGTCTGCATTAAAAAATGGACAGTTTTCATCGCTAATTTACGCGATTTTTTCGCCACCTGGTGGAGAACCCACCTAGAGCTGCGAGAAGTTTTAAATTAACACTTCAGTTGTCAAAATGTCGTCGAAGTAAGAGAAGCAATGCATCAAAATTTCGCTCGTGCACGGCGACAATTCAATCTACTCTCACGCCAAGTTGACGAAAATGTTGAATGTGGCTAAACCAACTGTTACCAACGTCTTAAAAGTGTTCGGTGAACGTTTGTCGACAGCCAGGAAAGCTGGACTGGGAGGAAATTGAAAGCCGGAGGCCACAGCGACGACAAAAAGAGTTGCCCGCTGTTTCGAGCGGAACCCCAACCTCTCCATGCGAGATGTCTCAAAGAAGCTGGGAGTGGCGCCTTTAACCGTGGATAGAGTTAAAAAACGAGCTGGGCTGTCGACTAAGAAAATTGTGACTCCAAATCGCGACGAGAAACAAACCACGTCGGCCAAAGCACGATCGCAAAAGTTGTACACGACGGTTCTGACGAAGTTTGATTGCGTGGTACAGGGCGATGAAACTTGCGTCAAGGCAGACTTGAAACAGCTTCCTGGAGAAGACGGGGAATGGTGGCAGATATTTTCAAGCACATTAAACTGTCAACGTTCACGAAGAAATATCTGGTGTAGTAGGCCATCTGTACCTGTGGCTTGAAGAGCAACGTTTTCATTGCGACCGGAACCGTCAACCAGGAAATTTATCTGAGCGAGTGCCTACAAAATCGTCTACTGCCTTACCTGAAGCGACACAGTTGTTCCGTTCCATTTTGGCTGGATTTGGCATCTTGCCATTACGGAAAAAAGACCATGGAGTGGTATGCTGCCCACAACGTTCAATTGGTGCCCAAGGACAAGAACCTTCCCAACATGCCAGAGCTCCGCCTAATTGAGCAATATTGGGCCATCGTCAAGTGGAACCTTAAGAAGACTCAAAAAGCTGGTGTGAACGAGAAACAGTTCAAGGCAAACTGGCGTTCTGCAGCGAATAAAGTGGACAGGGAGACTATACAAAATCTTATGGCAGGTGTTTAACAGAAGACCCGGGAATTCGCATTCGGTAAAAAGGAAGCTATGCTGAATATTTCTTCTGTATTCTGTATTAATTGAACAAGAAAAAGCGAAAGTATTTGACTTATTAATACAACTTTTGATCGACTCACACACATTACTGTTTGACCAAATTTTGATCGGAACATCCTTTATAAGGACACACACTCATGCAAGAATTCCAATTCCTTACTTTCCATCTTACCTTGTTTGGGAGATTTGATCAGTAAGAAATATTCCCTGAAGTTTAGCTGAGAAGTATGAAAAAATTTCAGGAAGTTTATAAATATATCAACGAAGTTTTCAAGAAAGCTTCCAAAGTTCAGAGAATCCTCCATAAATTAAAAAAAAAAATATACTGAAAAATTAACCTCTGAGTGTACTACAATCTTAGGAAAAAGTTAAAAGTCGAGATAAAATCGTTGAAGTACATTACGATGTCAATAGTTTCAGTATCGTCAGGCATAAACTAGTTGATGATAACAGGATAATAACTCCTCTCCTGACTTATCTTTCAAATAGATATAAAAAATAACAGCTAAGTTGATGAAAATCCTCAATTATTGCATTGTGTAATATTTCAATTATATTTTGGAAAATTGCAACACTATAGTAAACAGTCGGTTGCCGACTCGATTAGATTTAGTTGGCTTGTAGAATACGCAGTCGACTCGACTCGATTCGACTCGATTTCTCTGATTGACCTCATATTCTCAAATGTTGATGAAACCAACCTGCTGTGAAAAGGATTACGGATAGCTCATCAGCATGAGGCATCAAGAGTGGACAGTAATGTTTGCTAGAATGAAAGATATGAAGAGAAAGTGTTGAAAGTTCCGTCAGTTTACGGTAGGTTGTAAATAGAATAGAAGTATTGAAAATTGAGCGATGGGGCTATGGGAAAGTAGTACTCGAACGAAGGACGTTACCTTTGCCTAACATCCCACTGCGGGGTAGGTCGAGGCACGGACGAATCCGCCACCTCAACGGGCAAAAGTAACGTGTTGGATAGCGCTCATGTACTACTGAAAGCTTTGTGATAGTTTCTAGTGGTAGTTTGAATGCACTCTCTTTTGATGCGCCCAAGACACTCTTGGTGCCTCATGGTGATGAGCGAACATCTCCTTATACATCATAATCGTTACTCCACGCACGGAGAATACAAAACATAACAATAAGAGTAGAGTCTATTACCAAATAGATAACTAAACACGATGCTGTAATGATGCTGACAATGTTTACTCAGGTTGCTGTTGTTTTGGTCGTTTCAACGTTAGAAGATCAAAATTGAGAGCATAAATGTGTTCCTGTTAAATCAAATTTAAAACTGATCCTGCTATCAATGATCAGCTTTGGGTAAAGTTGAAATTACCTAACTGTTCCGTTAGCATCGGAGTTATATATCTTCCACCTAACCGAAAAGCTGATTTAAGCAGCATAGCAAACCATATTGATTCTATTGGAGCAGTTATCTCGAACGTTGGGGCCAACGATCACTTTCTTCTTCTTGGTGATTACAATCAGTCTGGCCTAATTTGGGACTCTTCGAGGAACGGTCATCCTACTGTAGATGCCTTGCAGTCGCACATCTCTGTTGCTTGTGCTGCGTTACTTGATGGCTTCAGTTTTTATAACTTAACTCAAATCAACACAATCAGCAACCGAAACGGTCGCTATTTGGATTTAGCTTTGGCATGTGAGATGACACTCGAGCGATGCACGTTATCTGCTGCTGCGGAACCTTTATCACTTCTCGACGCCGATCATCCTCCATTTATAGTCGAAGTCAACGTATCTCGAGGTATCGATTTTGAAGATGTTTTTGATGAACCGAGTTTTGATTTCTGCAGAGCAGATTTTGAAGGAATGCTAGAAGCACTTTTTTGTACGGACTGGTCCAATTTGGAATCCATGGAAAATGTTGATGACGCTGTTGGTTGTTTCACTCGCATAATGCATACCATTATCGCTGATTATGTCCCTATGCGGAGACCTAATCAAAAACCGGCTTAGGGGAATACACACCTGCGACATTTAAAGCGTATGAGATCGAGAGCACTTCGAAATTACTGTAGAGTTCGTTGCCCACTCGCTAAGCAGGCTTTCAATCGAGCAAGTAGCAGATATCGGACTTACAACTGCTTCTTGTACAAACGTTATACTCTACGTATGCAAGAGAAACTTAGAAAAAATCCTAAAAGTTTCTGGAAATTCGTGAACTCCAAACGTAAGGATAATGGATTACCAGTTGAGATGTTTCTACGTAACGATCTCGCCAGTACTGCATCCGATAAGTGCAATCTGTTTGCTGAACACTTCAAGTCTGCTTTCAATGACACCACGTCATCTCCTGCTCAAGTCGAAAATGCATGTATAGAAACACCGCGCGATGTCTGCTCACTAGGAAATGTCCAGGTCACTCCTCAGAACGTTGAAGCTGCCATCAACAAACTGAAATATTCCTCCTCACCTAGCCATGATGGTATCCCTTCATGCATTTTGAAGAGATGTTGTGATGCTCTGACTCATCCTTTGACACTGTTGTTCAACACCTCTTTGCAGCAGCAAAGATTTCCCTCTAGCTGGAAATTCTCCATCATGTTCCCTGTGCATAAAAAGGTGATAAACGAAACATCGAGAATTATCGTGGAATAACGTCGCTGTGCACCTGCTCCAAGGTATTTGAAATCATCATTAATGATATGCTGTTTGCTTCCTGTAAGAACCACATTTCCTTGGATCAACATGGTTTTTATCCCAAGAGATCAACATCTACGAATCTCGTCCAATTTACTTCTTTCTGCGTGCGCGCAATGGATCATGGAACACAAGTGGACGTTGTATATACCGACCTGAAATCTGCTTTTGATCGTGTTGATCATGAGATTTTGCTCAAACGACTGGATAGATTAGGTATCGCATCAACATTGACCAGCTGGTTCAGATCATATCTAGCAGATCGGAAACTGATTGTTAAGATTGGAAATAAATCCTCTGAACCGTTTACTAATTTATCAGGTGTGCCACAAGGAAGCAACCTGGGGCCTCTACTGTTAAACATTTTCATCAATGAACTCTCTTCAGTGCTGCCACCAGCTTGCCGATTATTTTATGCTGACGACGTAAAAATTTATATGGTTGTGACAAACGTTCAAGACTGCCTTACACTACAACATTATGTGAACTGTTTTGCTGAATGGTGTTCTAGAAACATGCTTACACTAAGCATTCACAAGTGCAACGTCATCTCGTTCCACAGAAAACATGAGCCTATTGTTTTTGATTACATCATCGACGGTCAGCCTTTAGAACATGTTCGTCAAGTACGGGATTTGGGAGTTATCCTTGACCCAGCTCTTACCTTTCGATCACACTATGACGATATTATCTCCAGATCAAACCGACAGCTGGGATTCATCTTCAAAATAGCAAATGAATTTCGTGACCCCCTATGCTTTCGATCCCTTTATTGTGCTCTTGTGCGGTCGATCCTGGAATCCAATGCTGTGGTTTGGTGTCCCTATCAATCGATCTGGATTGCTAGGATTGAATCAATCCAACGGAAATTCGTCAGGTATGCTCTGCGGGATCTCCCATGGCAAAATCCGCTCAATTTACCGCACTACGAGGACCGATGCAGATTGCTAGGCATAGAAACCTTGGAAAAAGGAGAAGTACTGCGCAATCTGTTTTTGTAGCCAAGATTCTTTTTGGCGATATGGACTCACCGAGGATCCTTGAGCAGCTGAATATATACGCCCCAGAACGAATACTTCGCCAACGTGATTTCTTGATGCTTGAATCTCGCAATGCTTTGTATGGTCAGCACGATCCCATCCGCTTTATGTCAGCTACGTTCAACCAGGTGTACTTGCTGTTCGACTTCAATGCATCTGTTGAAACATTTAAGCGAAGACTTTCGGAATTTTTGGCGGATGTTCGACGAGGACTTGACGAGACCTGACATAATTATGTGCTGAGGATAATTACTTTTATTACTAGACCACGAATTAGAATTTTCATGTTATTAATTTATTTTGTGTTATGTATACTTTTAAGAAGTTTTGTGTTCTCCATGTATATGTAATAAGAAGATATGGGGTTTTTGCGCTTTGCTCACAGGCTTTTCCCCTTCAATATTTAATATTCATTAAGACGGATAGTCAGATGAAGTATAATAATAATAAATAAATCTCCGGTCAACCGGATGTAAATAAACTGGAGAGTAAACTGGAGTATATTACGGATAGGTTAAAATAAGTATCACACATTTGAAAATTGTGAATTTTACATGAGACTTGGTTCCAATTTGGTTCACGTCAAGAAACGTAGACAATGGTTTCACTTTTTGGGTCGAGTAATTGTAATGCTCGTTATTGTAGTTTTAAGATTGTGTCATGTAGACAATAAGTCCGGTGAGTTAAGATGAATAAATAAATATTAAATTATGTGTCCCGATACAGAAGTAGACAAAACTCGATGAAAGATTGATTGAATTTGTTTCAATTGGTATGAGTTTTAACTAAGTTTACCCGTTTCATCCAATACTCTGATAGTATGATGACCGTTGGATGAAAGGCTGAGTTCCGATGAATTGTTGTTTTTGATTCACTTTTATCGTACACACCCTTTAATGCCTGATGAACTGTACCTTGAACACTAAGTTTAGAGTTACCAGTAGATATCTCTTCAGAAGCTACGATGACAAACGAAATCCTAAACACAAAAACAGTCTCAGTCATAGTAAACATCCAGTTACAAAATCAAAATATTACAAGTGCCATAGAATAAAAAATAAGTGAAGTACCCTCCTCACAATGTCTTCCACGTCGGATTTGAAGTAATAATTAAAAACGGTCTTCTTTGCTGGCGCACCATGGTGCAACAACAGGGAGCACATTTTCTGTTTGATTAAAGACGACGATTTAAAGGTGGTTAATTAAAACGGATTTCCCGCACGACGTTGGATGCTAACTCGCTCACTCTGGCAGTCTGTTTGGCAAGAGTTTCCTCACAATTTGCGTCTTGCACACATACATGTGAGCACTTCGGTGACGGTTGCCAATCTGTGTTCTAGCCGAGGCCGAGCGATTTCATTTAGCGCGTGTAATGTTTAATTTGCTAATTATTTTAATTATTTATGTGCAATTTGCACTCATTTGTTTTCTTTCGGTAGGATGCAGTGCCGAACGTAAAATCTCGAAGAGAGACTGCGCGTTTTGCAGAATTAACGGATCCGAGGACAGGATGTGGTTAAATGTGGGAGAAATATAGCACTTGGATGCGTGGGATGAGCAATCGGTTTCTCTGCTTGATGGTAAGCGGCAGATATTTTCGGGTTTCATTTCATAGGCGAAAATAAGGGAAAATGTGATTAATTAGATTGTGATGACGTCCGATCTGGTGCACAGTGAGATGGATTTGGAAAAGTGAAAATTTGGATCAATTTGGATGCCATGAACAATTGATATTGCTCTGAAAAAAAGGTAGGTTGAAAATTCTAAATAATTATGTTCCTGTTCTGATTCTTATTTATTTCTTACTATTATTAAAAAAAGGGATCTACATTGATGAGTGAGCTTTCGATCAATATGTATTCAAAGGCACAAAAATCGAAAAAAAGGTTTTCGCTCTTTGGATCAATACTTTTAGCCTCTATTTTCAAAGGAAATATCAACCATTACTTCACGATAGGAACACTGTGGGTCGTTTGTATCTTATTTTAATCTGATAATTCCATTCAGTGGAAGCTTTAAGATCTCGAGCCAAATGGATGCTCTAGGGTGCGTGGTCGGGGCGTGCTCGGATCGTGAATGGCCAAATTAAATTTGCAGGGTGAGGTTGTCGACGCTCCAGTACTCTACCCGATCATACGTCAACCGTACGCAGGCAGGTCGGAGTGAATTTATCCCTTCCATCATTGTCTGTCAAGAACTGGCGGACCTGCACGAGCTGTTGGCGCTGGAAACAGGCGTTTTTTTTGGGATGGTAAATCTTCAAACAGACTCCTGAAGAACTCAGGGTGTTCGGATGAGGGTGCCGACTCCTCGACCCACTAAAAACCCACCCGTGCCTCTAGCCTTGGTAACCCCCCCTCCCCACCGGGACCACCTTTCGGTATTACTTCGTTGGGGGGCTATTGTGCGCTTGTGTCTAACTACTTAGGGCTTTGGAAGTTAGTTTATCCCCCTGGCCTGTCGCTGATGGTTTCGTCACTTGTCTTGTAGCTCTAAGACAATCTGTGAGGCCGCCGTTTTCACCGCGTCCCAAGTGTCCAGTTCTTATTACATCCTCTGGACAAGATTGGCCGGTGTCGTGTCCCGACCGCTCACTGCCATCATGCCGTTCCTCGCGTCGTTGAAGCGAGGGCAGACGAAGAACACATGTTCTCCAGTTTCATCCGCTTCCGCGCATACGGGGCACGCTGGGCACGCAGTGTGCCCGTACTTATGCAGATACTGTCTGAAGCAGCCGTGGCCCAACAGTATCTGTGTCAAGTGGAAGATTACTTCCCCATGACGCCGCTCGACCCACCTAGATATTCCTGGAATTAGTCGGTGGGTCCACCGACCTTTGGTTGAGTTATTCCACTCCCTCTGCCACCGACTCTGGTGGCCCTGCGGATTCCTCTTGTGCCCCTCTGTTCGAAGCACTCCGCATCCTCTTTTATGGTGATGCCGATGGGCATCATTCTCGCTAAAACGCATACCGCGTCGCGGTGGTGGAAATAGGTGTACGAATGCCAAAAGATAATGGTGGATGCAAACTTCCACGAACTCTAGGCCCTAACATACAATAGCTTTTCGTTTTTGTAGAAATAATAGTCTTTAAGAAATACAGTTTTCACCACTTAATGATAATGATGATGTGAACTACCATCTTATGTAGCAAGGCAGCTGTCTATAGCGCTGGACTGTTTTAATTAAACGATTTGATCAAGTTTATACTGTGGTAAATGTTTCATCATGTTCCAATATGAAGGGCCGAACACGTATTGTGGGCCCGTAAGCAGATACACTTACGCGAGTTAAGTTCTTCCGGACGTAATAGACTTTTTAACAATACAACCTTCTTCGTTCGCGGTCAAACCAATTATATTTATTTCTCATAAATTAAACCCCACTACAGTTCAAGCTGCTGACTCCACAATCCTCGCGATGGTGCCATCGTCCAATTTCCGGTCGTCGCCGCCGTCGATGAAAACGCCCAATGTAGCAAGATTGTTGCTACCCGTTTTTTACGTCCTCGTTGCCGTTCCAAAGTGCAACGCCAGCTCAGCATTGCAACTGTGTAGCTTGGTTGCTAACTGGTCCTTCCTTAGAGATGAGGCTCTGCCCGAATCACTTCCTGAATTGATTTTCGTCTTAGATTGGGTTGTGTGTCGCTTAATGGTTCCTGGACTGGTAGATTATTTGGAAGTTCTTTAATGTTGACTTCGAGCTTGGTTGTTAACTCGCGTAACGCAAAGCTACAGGGTTCTTAAGATAATCTCCTTCCAGAAACAAGTTCGCAGAAACCACACCAAAAAGAGCCCGCACTCTTTTCACGAAGTTGGCAGCCCAACTTTTCCTATCCAATTCGCTTCAATCGGGTGCTCTGACGGTCCCTCCCTTTATCCCAGCATATGTTGAAAAAGAACATTTAGAAATCATTTTACCATGAAGCTAGAAATTATGATACCACTTAATTTGATATTAAGCTTATGGAATACCTTTATTAAGGAGTGTATCGAATATAAGCTATCCACATACACTTGCGTTGTACGCATGTATTTGTGATGGTTTTTTATGCTCTGAACACTGCATGCTGTGCGTTAGACTGTCAGCTTTCTTTTGTTCACTTGTTTGTGCGGTTCAAATTCTGCGTTTTCAAAATGTCGCGTATTGAAAAGGAAGTGAAAATTAAGGTTCTGGACACATGGTTAAGTGAGAAGGGTATTACTATGCGAAAATTGGCGAAGCGGTTTGGAATTCATCATGCGAGTGTTAAAACCATCATGAATAAGTTTGGGGAACACTATTCTTCGGATGAGCTACCAGGAAGAGGCAGAAAACCCGGTTCTTCCAACCCGAAACTGGAGCAGAAAGTGGTATCTCTAATCATGAAGAACAAATCAATGTCAATACGTGATTTGGCCAAAAAAGCAGGAACGAATGTCGGAATGATCCAGCGTATCAAGAGGCGAAACCACCTGAAGACCTACAAGAAGCAGAAAATCTCGAAACAAAGTGCAGAACAGAGGAAGCAAGCAGCAACAAGGGCCCGAAAATTGTATTCGCGTCTTTTGCAGCGTCCGGATGCATGCGTTTTGATGGACGATGAGACCTATGTAAAGGAACACTCAAAACCCTTCCAGGTCCACAATACTTTACTGCCGTCGTTGAGGAGGATGTGAGCGATGCGGACAGGTCAATTCAAGTGGAGAAATTCGGTCGAAAGGTACTGGTATGGCAAGCAATATGTTCCTGTGGTTTGAAGTCAACCATTTTTTACACTACCGGAACTATAAATGCGGAAATCTATCGATCTGAGTGTCTCCAGAAGAGATTGTTGCCTTTATATAAGAAGCATAGTACACCTCCACTGTTTTGGCCAGATTTAGCGTCGGCTCACTATGCCAAAACCACTCTCAATTAGCTTGCGGAAAAGGGTATAGATTTAGTTGCGAAAAATATCAATCCACCAAATTGCCCTCAGCTTCGACCCATCGAACGTTACTGGGCAATCGTGAAAAGGGTCTTCAAGAAGACTGGTAAGGCAGCTGGGAACATTCAGGAGTTCAAAAACATTTGGGCTCAAAAGTCCAAAAATGCGATGCAACACTTGTCCGGAACTTGATGAAGAGCATTCGATCCAAAGTTCGAAAATTCGTGAAGGAATAACTTAAATTTCCTCCGGTCTTCATTATGTTCAAGTTTAACCTCGTACAATAGAGGATCAATTTTTGTATGAATAAAATATCGGTTTTCAACATAATTTGAAAGAAAGTTTGTGGATAGCTTATTTTCGATACACTCCTTAGTAAAATGATTCTTGTCTTCGATAACTTAACGTGATGGAATGGAGTAAACGAGAAGAAACGTATCGGGAATGATCTCAAATATGTATCCGTCGAACCAATCTGAACGGCCGTAGTGAGAATATCACCATGAAAATCTCTCATTCACTTAGCATGTTACAAGTTACTAATTCTTCTCTCACTTTCTTCTGTTCTCTTCTGGCCTGTCATGGGTCATGGCTTCTGTCATGGCCTCGAGCGGTGTCTTATGACACATTGTGAATCTCGATATGCATCTACTAAAGTCAGTTCTTCAAAAAGAGACTCTTCAAAAGCAGAAACACCGAGACAACAATATGTAGGGTTCCTACATCAAAGGAAGGTACAAAACTTCAAGATCAACAAAAGGGTAATATAACTAAGAGAGAAAAAACAAAAAAGAACGTTCAAAGAAAACAGCCCTAACAAGGAAAGTATATTCAACAAACATAGTAGATAGGGAAAGGGAACAACGCAATTCCAGAAGAGTGAGTCTTATAGCGGACCAGCGATATATGGTGAGACCCAACCAGTTATAACATTTATATACAATATATACGCGCCAAGTTCGAGTAGTGGGCCGACCAGAACACCGCGTCTTCGCCCTTCGCCTCTGTTGACTTATGGGTTACTATGATTTATGCTGCATGGGTAGTTTCATCAGTTCAAGTGAAGGTAAACCCATGAAAAATTGGACATTTTTGTCCATTTTTTTTAATGCAAACGTTATTGTTGGTTTTATTCTATTTTAGCTCTGAATGAATCCTTTTAAGTAGACATAAGTCTTTCTTATGCGTTGACCTATTTCAAAATCGTTCATGTTGCGAACATTTTTTTATTTCTTGATTTAGCTTGGTTGATTTCCTAATTTATATCTATAGAGCTACGCCACTTGTGCCAAAACTCTCGAAGAAACTATTTGATACAAAAACACGAGCAAAGAATTAACCATATTTAGTTTGCACTCCATATGAAAACAAATTCTGAAGCCAATATTTTTTTCCAATTCTTTTTATATTAAAACTCATTTCTACAAACCTTATCGAAAATAGTTGGATAAAAATATTTAAAAAAACACTGTT
>JASCZW010010383.1:0-36972 GCA_034211315.2 Aedes japonicus
TGATGCGGCAGGCCATCTGTACCTGTGGCTTGAAGAGCAACGTTTACATTGCGACCGTAACCGTCAGCCAGGAAATTTATCTGAGCGAGGGCCATCACAAAACGTCTACTGCCTTTCCTGAAGCGACACAATTGTTTAGTTCTATTGTAGCCAAATTTGGCATCTTGCCATTAGGGATGAAAGGCTGATGAAAAAAGTGGTATGCTGCCAGCAACGTTCAAGTTGTGCCCAAAGACGAGTACCCTCCCAACACGCCAGAGCTAGGCCCAATTGAACAATATTGGGCCATCGTCAAGCGGAAGAAGAAAGAACAGTCATTCATTTGGAGAATCAATGAAGTGCAAACACCAACACTTCTCAAATCGATCCTGTAAATGCCTTTTCTCGATCTTGAACCACAAATTCTGTAGCGATTTCGGCCATTTGGCTTCCTTTGCCTTCAGACATTTATATATTTGAAAATAATATACATAGCTGAAGGCAAAGGAAGCCAAATTTGAAAAAAAAAATCACTCACGAACGCGAAAATGTATGACTGGTTACCAGAACATTCAGTCAAGCAACCAAAATCTCTTAACGCTTGAATAGTCGGGTATGTGCTTTGCTGTGGTATGAATCAGCTGCGTGGAACACAGGGACAACGGAAAGACTGAGCACAGCAAAATAAGTAAACATGAATGTATTGCGTGACTGATAAAACGAAATTAAGTGAGCGAAAATTGTACACTCAGGCAAGTTCAACTTATGAACGATGCTTTGGAATTTCATAAGGCTGACTTATGAATGAATTTTTTTTCACACGACGGTGTTCTTGTACGCCTTTAAGCTTTCCTGATTACAAGTGTTGATTCCTAGTGGGCAAGTCACTGGACCCACAACCTCAACGTATTTTTATTTTTTCAACATCATTATATTTCATAAGATAAATTTATGAAATTCATATCGAGTTCTTATAGCAAATAATCATAATGCAATCTTATGAATATCGAAAGTTTATTTTGCTGAGTGTATATGATTATCGAGAGTTTATTTCGCTGAGTGCTGAATATATTTTTAAATCGTCATTCTCGAGGGGTGTCGATTTTTTCGAGCTCGGGTATCGGAGCTAGAAGCGATATTCAACTAATCATACACTTTCTTAGATAAGCCATATAAACCATTTGGTAGTATGTTTCCCGAAAAGTTTCACAACTCATTTTATTAAGTAACAAGCTTCAGAGGGAAATGGATGTAATGTCGGTATATAAGCACCAAATTGGGTCTATTCATGGATGCAATTTCGTCACATTCAATAGATTTGTTTTTGAATGTAGTCTACATACGATGTTTTTCTTTCTACGGAATTGCCGGCTGTATTCGCTCAACTCAACATAAAATTTCACAAAACAATCTATAATAACATTGCTAAGAAACACTTAAGTGACTTTAACATTTGATTTAGTAGTCATTCTATAGTCAAAACTTTATATTTTTCGCCACACAATTTGTTTTCCTTTGGTTTGTGTTCACATGAATCATTTGAAAAACATACAATCGAACCTAAGAAATTTTTTATGAAAATTTTACCAATAACAACATTTTTATTACGCTTTTCATACAGCAGGCCATAGTTGGGAAAAAATATGTTTAATACATTGGTTCTACGGTTTTCTTGTTAAATCATTGTTATTTTACCTATGTAAATTGTAAGTTTATAACTTGTGACTTTTTTCTGTACATTTTGGCTGCATTACTCGGTTTATAGGTTTTTTGTTGTTGTTGGGGCTTAGAACCATTGCGAAGTTGAAGTTTTGTGGTAAAGGTTTATAGGTTCAATTCAGGTTAATTTATATCATTCGAAGATCGTGTAGATAATCTGTTCAGCTTAACCAGTCAAATCATGATGTTGAAATAGCTTAGGAAGTCGAAAATTACGTGGAAGTAAACAACTTCAAGTTGATTAATAATGTCTCAATAACTCAGAAATAAGTCGGTCATCCTGAAAGCAACATGGTTTTGTTGATTATCGCCGAATTAATGACAAATTTGGTACATAGGCCGCATGAAGGAGCTAGGCTAACATTACATCCCGTTACCCTACTTATCATTATCTGGTGTGCCTCCGCCATTTTTACATTTGGGGTGTCGTATTGTCCGTGAAAGATGCATTTCCTGAATTTAATTTCTTAGTACTCAATTTGGTACTATATGCTTTTTTATTACAATTCTAAGCATCCCTGGAATAAGTGTAGATAATATGACTATGTTACAGTCACCATTAATTAATAGAGGGACATGATAGTTTAATCGTATGTATGATGTATGATATGTACTACCACCCATTGTAGCACGGAAACTAAGTCCGACAGCAGTGAGCTCTCCTCGCTGTTAGACTTGATCAAGCTTTAATAACCACTGATCATCCTAATCATGCCATTGTATGAAGGGCCAAAAAGGGGTTGAGTAGATCGATAGGCAACATCACTTATACGTTTCCACAGGGATATAAAGAATCTCCTCCCAACAACAAGATTGGACAATTGGTCAAAAGAGCAAGCTATCTAACATGAGGATGCCCCCAATGGGCGGGAGAAGAGCCCGCCCTCTATTCACAAACTGTTAACAATGGGAGTTAGCAGCATTTCCACTCTCCCCATCCAGAGTGCTTCAATCGGGTGCCTGATGGTCCCTCCCATTCCCATGAAATATTTATATAATAGTGTATGTATTATGTAAATGAAAAATACTGTAATAACTCGGTATCTATTATTTATGATCTCCCTTTGTGTGGATCCTGAAATGTAAGAAATGTTGTAAAGTGTTAAAGTGTAGAGTTCTGTGGTTTCACGCTTATGCACGTTTTTGTTTGTTTTCAGCGATAGCAGCAATTTCCCAAAATCTTGATTTGATCCTAAAATTGATTTGATCCTAAAAAAGTTTGTTATATTATACAAAGATAGCATATATACATTTTAATTTACTGTTGCCATGGTCACTATTTGATGTTGATTTTATAACAGCAATACGCTTTTATTTTTGCTGGCCATATAATTATTGCTCCTGTGTAAGGGAGTTAAAGACAAATGGAAAAAACAACAAACAACAACAACAAAAAACAACAAAAAATTTTTAAATCATCTAAGAAGTAAAATCAATAAAACAATTTCATCAAATATAATGATATTATGGGTTATGATACAGACACATCAGACACTATCCGAATGGCAAACAGCTCAGATTTGGAAAAAGGTCCATTTGCAAACAAATTTAAAAATACATTAGGTAATAAGTGCAAAAGCCTACCATAGATTCCGTCGCAGCTTCTTTTGTTCAACTAGATACTTCTAGATCATAATGATAATTGGACATAGAAGACATAATAATTAAAAGTATATATATAACCTATTAGGAGAAATTATTTAAAAAAAAAAAAAATATATATATATGTTAAAATATAAATCCCAAAAACATCAGTAATGATAAAAATGATAATGATGGTGATAAAGAAGATTGATAATGGTTATGAATAAACAATGTCCTTTATGATAATATATAGTCGAGGAATATTATAATATGAACTGAAAATTACATCTGTGCCGACTGCTGTTTTGTTGCAATTGTAGACAAACTTCCGCATCCATTATGAACCAGAAAATTTAGACAATGTATGTGATGGGGCTTACCCGTTCCTTTCTCGAAGGATTTTCCACTGTCGATGTATCGACAGCCCAGACGATTACTTCGCCGAGTACACCGGAGAGACCACGTTGATCGTTGTTTCCCTTCACTTGGCGCTGATGACTTGATTCGCACCTTTTTTGTCGAATTTTGGTTTCAGCCACTTCAATGGGGATGATGTAACTCGTCTTCCGGCAAGAAGATCGGACAATTCCTCGGAGAATGATTCTCGCTGAGCCAGGCGGCATAATGCGAGATCTGCTTCACGGATGTCGGCAGTGGTCAAGGCAACGAATGGTTCAATAGAGGTCTTCTTGGTGGCTGATTTCAATGCGCGGAAATATCGCATCCAGTATGCGACAGAACGACGAAGCTTGCTGTAGTTGGAATATCGGCTGAACAGCTGATCGGAGAATTTCACATCGACGGTAGCTAGCATAGCTACTCTGGTTCTGGCTTCGGCCATCCACAGGGGTTCTAGGGCGGGCATGTTGCTTGCAGGCCAGGACGATAATGACGAGGACAACCACTCCGGGCCGTTCCACCAGAGTGAATGGTCTCGGATATCAACAGGGTTCACGCCACGGGAGAGTGAATCAGCTGGATTGGACACTCCGGAAACGTGTTTCCAGTGGCAGGATTCGGTAGCCTCTTGGATGGTTGATACGCGGTTCGCAACGAACATCTTCCATCGCGACGGTGATGATTCCAACCAATGCAAGACGGTGGACGAATCAGTCCAGAAAAATACTTCAGCGGGTTTTGAGATAGCGTGAACAACCTTCTTGTATAAATTTGACGACAATACTGCAGCACATAGCTCCAGGCGAGCGATGGTATGCGACTTAGCCAACGGAGCCACCTTTGACTTGGACGTCAGTAGCTGGACTCGAACGTTTCCAGCGGATTCGGTCCGGACGTAGCAGCACGATCCATACGCCTTCAACGACGCATCGGAGAAGAAATGGAACTGGAATGATGTCGGTTTGGCCAATGAAATACAGCGAGGAATCCGGAGTGTAGCGATTGTATCGAGCGTTCCGTGAAATGCCTTCCACTCGGCTTGGAAATGTGGAGGAAGAGGACGATCCCACTCGTAGGAATCTCCGTTTTCGGTCTTCAGTCCCCATAAACGTTGCATGAACAGCTTAGCGACGACTATTGTGGGTCCCACTAGGCCAAGGGGATCAAAAATCTGGGCAATATACGACATGACCTTCCGCTTGGTCAAAACAGAAGCTGGTAACGGTAGCTGAACCTTGAAGCTCATCATGTCACTTCTTGGTTCCCAGACGAGCCCGAGGGTGGAGACGGACTGGTCGTCTTGAAGGTCATGGTACGAAATGAAGGCTAGATCCTCTTCGGGAATATCGGCGAGGAATTCAGCAGAGTTCGAAGCCCACTTTTTCAGTGGAAACCCTGCTTCAGAAAACATGGCGGATATTTCTTGGCGTAGGTGGATAGCAGAGTCAACGTCGTCGGCACCAGACAGGAAGTCATCCACGTAGAAATCCTTCTGGGCTACCGCGGCTGCGGCTGGATACACTTCGGATGCATCTTGAGCGATTTTTAGGATGGTGCGTGTTGCCAGGAATGGAGAGGATGCAAACCCGTACGTCACGGTTTGCAATTCATACGTAGTGATCGGTTGATCTGGAGTTGAACGCCACAGGATGCGTTGATACCGGCGGAACGATGGATGCAACTGGATCTGCCGATACATTTTTTCGACGTCAGCAACAAACGCAATTTGATGGGTTCGGAATCTGATGTGGATCGACAGTAGGTCTTCTTGAACGACGGGTCCAACTAGCTGTAGGTCGTTCACCGAAAATCCAGACGACGTCTTACATGACGCATCGAACACGACTCGGACTTTCGTTGTGGTGCTGGATTCTTTAAACACCGGATGGTGTGGCAGATAGCAGTGCGGCTGGCTTTCATCTACTGGATCCAAGAGTCTTTTCATGTGACGTAGGCGTTCGTATTCTTCCATGAAGCGACAGTAGGCCTCCTTGGTGGCTGGATCTCGCTCAAGTCTTTTCTCGAGATTCAGGAAGCGGCGTTCGGCGATCGAGCGTGATTCGCCGAGCGTGACGAGCGGATCGCGGGTGAGTGGTAAGGAAACGACGTAACGACCGGACGAATCGCGAGTGGTGGTAGCGGAATACAGATCTTCACAGAGGTTTTCTTCAGCCGTGAATTTGGAACAGGATTCAACGGCTTCTAATTCCAGAACTTCTGGATGGCTTGTTCTAGATTACGGTCTACAGTGGTGAGGTGACAGACGCTTGGAACTTCGGGTGATTGGATGGATACCTTTCCAGATACAGTCCATCCGAAAGAGGTTTCGACGAACACAGGCTGTCCGTCGGCGTAGGAAATCTTGCTGCCAGTGTGCAGCTCGTGGTATGCGTCTCCACCGATAATGAGGTCGATTTCAGCTGGCATGTGGAAGCTTGGATCAGCAAGCAAGACATCAGGGAACTTCCACGAAGATACATCAATCGGCATGGTTGGCAAACAGACAGTTGGTTTCTTCAGAATGAGGAATTCGAGCGTTGTGCTGTACGATAGCAGCTTGGACTTAATCGTAGCAGTCAATTTACGCTAGATCTGCTTCGAAGTCTCTCCTATTCCCGACACGGCGATGTCTACCTTCGTTCGGTGGAGATTGAGTTTGTTTGCAAGCTTCTTCGTGATGAAGCTGCTCATTGATCCTGAATCAAGTAACGCCCGAGCGGAATGCTCGCTGCCATTCTGGTCCACAACTAGGAGGGTAACCGTTTCCAGCAGGACAGTGGAGTGCTTCGATTGTACCGACAAACTCACTTGGGGTTCGGATTCGCTGGTCCGCGAGTTTCGATGGATGTCGACGTGCATGGATTCAGTTGTTGGGATGGCTGACCAGCTATGGCTACAGGAGTGGATTGAACCTTGGGAGCTACAGTCTCGTGCAGCAGGGTGTGGTGTTTCTGGTGACAGTTTCGGCAATCATACTTGGATGTACAATTTCTGCTTTGGTGTCCAGAGCGGAAGCAGTTCCAGCATAGGCGCTTCTGGGAAACCAGCTCTCGGCGCTGGCGAACGAACATCTTGGCAAATGATGGGCACTGGAACAGGAAATGGCTTTCTGGACAAGCGATGCAGGACGGAGCGGAATTCTTGGATACGGTCGTGACGGAATTGGATACTAGCTTGAATGGTTTCTTTTGGATAGGATTAGAACCGGCCACCTTGACTTGGCCGGGTTGACTATAGCGATGGTGTAAATCGGTGACGACGGATTTCAGCATTCGAACCCTTTGGTACAGAAACTCAACTAACTGCTCGTAAGTGACATCATCACCACTACTGGTCTTCTCTTCCCAGGCTCTGAGGGTCGTAGGGTCCAGTTTGTAACAAAGCAGATTGATCAACGGGGTATCCCAATGGACTACAGGTTCGTCGAGCTTCGCTAATGCCTTGACATGCCGTTGGTAGTCGTCTATTAGGTCGTGCAGCTCTTGGGGTGACTCTTTCTTGAGTGGAGGGAGGTCGTACAGGGCACGGAATAGTTGACGCTTCAGATAGCGCTTGTTGTCATAGCGTTTCAGTAGAGCGTCCCACGTTAGCGAATAATTATCCGCGATTATGTCGATCGATTCAAACGGCTTGTGAGCTTCTCCTTCCAGGGACTGCAGAAGGTACTGCAACTTGGCGACGGTTGGAATGTCCGCGTTGGAATGGACCATGGAGGTGAACGTATCACGGAAGGAAAGCCATCTGGAAAAGTCTCCATCAAATTTTGGAAGATCGACCTTAGGTAACCGTAGATGGAAACTGGGTGGAACTGCATGCTGATTGCCCGTTAACGACGTGTTCAATGCTGCCTGATTTGGATCCGTGGAACGCTTCATCAGCAGAAATCCCTTGGCCGTACAGAATCTCGATTCAAACACTGCCCGCTCTTGAAGATGCTCCTCAAACTTTTCAGCATCGTCGTACTTCTCGATTTCCGTCTGCAGGTCCTGGAACTCGCTGTAGACTCTGTCCAACGCTTCAAGACGAATTGAGATCTGGAATACATCGTTTTCGTTGTCAAACTTCTTGATGAATGCCTCGACGGAATCACGAACGACGAGCAGTGCCTTCCGTTTCATCAGGCATTCGGCCAACTTCTTTTCAGGTCTGGACATTTTGGCTCACAACAATCACCACTTCACTACCACCACAAATCGGAAAAATACGGAAACGAAATCGGAAAATCGGTACGTAAATCGCAAAAACGGAATCCTTCCCGACGCGTTGTACCGTTTTCTACACGGCGCGAGATCGGAAAGTGACACAAGTCGATACGTATTTCTCCTTCCCGTCGTGGTATGCCACTTTCTACACGGCCGAAAACTCGGTAATGGTACGCAATTCGAACGTAAAAACTCCTTCCCGACACGAACGTACCACTCACGCGACTCGACTTACCACCCACAGCCACCCAGTGCCAAATAAAACTCAATTGCTTTGCGATCCTCCAATTTTTATTTTATAATCTCTCTTGTCGAACACACCGTTGTGCTTAGCCAAAGCAAACGGGTCGAAAAAACTTGCCTACTGTGTGGGCCTTTATTCAACTTGCGCCTATTCAAATGGCAACAAATAGCTTGGCTTGGGTAGCCGTAATGCTATTGACCTCAACTACAGGTCAGACAATTGCCAGCGCGCGAAAAAACTTTGAAATGGTGTACTCACCGCACCTTCCCTTCTGGTCGGGGGAACCTTCGATCCGGCTCGAAGGACCAAATGATGGGGCTTACCCGTTCCTTTCTCGAAGGATTTTCCACTGTCGATGTATCGACAGCCCAGACGATTACTTCGCCGAGTACACCGGAGAGACCACGTTGATCGTTGTTTCCCTTCACTTGGCGCTGATGACTTGATTCGCACCTTTTCACACTTTGCACACCGTTTGTGCGATTTGGACACTCGTAACACACACGTTACGATCACTGGAGGAAATAACGTTTGTTTGCTCGTCTTAAGAAGGTAACGATCACCGGAGGATAAAATGTTCTGCTTCTCGCCTTAAGAAGACATTCGGATCACCAAAAATTCGTTAAGCACACAGGACTTGATCACTTCTAAAAACAATACGATGTCGCTTCCATGCTCGTTTATTTCGTACTAACCTACTATATACAAAAATGATTTATCTCCTATCTATCTACAACTCATAGCACATTGACCACTACAAGTGGATAATGCTACCGATTGCGGGTGAGAGCAATTCAATTCTCTCCGTCTCTTTGCTCTTATCACTACACTAGGGTGATACTGTTTATACGTTTAGATTAGATTCAATAATTTTAGAAATTAAAGTTAAGCTTAGCATTAATATTTCAGCACTTTAGGTCATGAGTTTTGGGTAATATAGTTTTAAGATTTAGATAAGTAAATAGGGTAGTTTTAGTTCATTAATAATTCACGTAGTGCCGATATAATTTAGTTAAATAGCCCAAATTAACACAATACTCATCAGTATGACTGCCATGAGAAAAAAAAAAATTTAAATGTTAAATTATTTTTTTATACCTGATGACCTGGTTGACCTGAAAGATATAAGAATGGAAAATTATGACATGATTTACCGGTCGCACCCCCTCACTTCGCTATTGTCAGATTGACAACATTGCCCAGGCTACGCCAACCAGCGTCTCAATGTTTCAGCTGGCAGTCTTTTGTGATCATATGACTCGTGGAGGCGTGAGGTAGGAACTTGTGAGGACCAGAGGTCGGTCGCACCCTCCTGCCAAGTTGTCAACTCACCATTTGTAGCCCACATGATAGTTTAATCGTATGGCGCAAAAACCAAAACTTGATAAGTTCAAAAAAATACATCGAAAACGAAAGAACATTCTCCTTTAATTTGACTTTTTTCAAGAAGTCATAACTTCTGAATGCATTTTACTATGCACTAACACTATGGATGTTATTAATTAACAGTGAAGTATTTATAAACCTATGGGTCTTATATGAAGTAAAAAATAACATTATGTATAATAAATTTACAATAGTATCGAATGGATTTATACAAATAGTTAATCAATTATAAGCACAATTATCCTCATATGCATCAACCAAGCGAGAACTGGCTCTCACGGAACCGATGCTCACTAACGGAGTAGTCCAAATCAATTTACTCTTAGACCTGGCCTGCATTACCTAGGGGCAAGACACTGAGCAATCCTGAGTAACTTTGAGCAATTATGAGCATCTCTTTTTCACTTGATTCATATTGTGATTTTGAACATTCCTACCTTTTGTAAAGCTTGGTTTTGACAGTAAAATTGCATAATCAAAACAAGAAAAATTCGGTCATGAAGGGTTACCGTATCAACGTTATGGCTATTCTCACTTGCTAGTAATTAAATTAATATATTATTAATGTTTATTTGTGTAGTTTATGTTGCGTTGTTTTACGATTTGATGTAACGTGTGTCGGTCCCCCAGCCTTAGCATAGTTCATTTTCAGCCCCCATGCGCTATTCACCTGAAACCGACCACCCCGTATGAAATTCAATTAGTCGCACTTTCATCAGCACCCCTCTAAGTATGAAACTTAAAATGATTTTCACCTACAGAACTTTCGCTTCTGGGCTCCGAAACAATGTACCCATACCTACGCAATCTTCACCAGAACGACTCTATCCGATGTTTGACCTGTTCCTTCAAATCGAATATGTGTCAGCAATGATTCCTACAGTCCAAGCCAACGTTGAATGAGCTGTGTCAATTATTCCGTATAGCGCGAATATTTATCATTTATTGACTGCCAAACGGATCACCTCCAAAAAGAAACCAAACCGGATCGACCAATCGCAAAACTGGAGTTTTCAATATTTGCGGTTGGTCGAACCGGCTTGGTTTTTCTCAAACAGTAAACATACTGCTGTCATTTGTTGCCAAGGTTGCCACCATCACGTTCAAGCCAGTGCTGCCAAATACTTTAAATTGTACAAGTTGATGGAAGCTGATGATTCTGAGCAAACGAGTTTTATGATCAAATGAGGAAGTTGTTTTTCGTTTTCGCACACATTTTTTGTTATTCCACCACTCTATATCTTGAGTACAGAGAACAGACATCAAACTAGAATATATTTCAAAAAACTTGTGTAAGGATTCAAATTAAGATACGTTAAAACACTATTGCCACCGGGCTGCCACTTGCGATTTTAATCGAACATTGGTAGATTCGTTGACCGTGCGGTGAAAGAACTGAACTGCAAAGAAATGGATGTATAAGATTTCAAGCTGGTCAATGAGTGGCGATGCCAGCGCCGCCACGCTATTGCCAGTTCTTTACGATTATGAAATGACCGTTAAATTTCACACAGTTTTGAATTTGACTTGATGTCTGTTCTGTGTCTTGGGGGAGAAGAAAGTCATAGAGTGTGCAAATTTGATGAATCCTGAGAAACCTTGAAAAAATAAGTTACTCACTAGTAAGCTGTCTTGCCCCTTGTGCATTACTTAACCAGACACAGTCTCTCTAATTGACCCTCCGATTTTTCTACTCAACATTGATCATCATCATCATAGATCATGCATCTTAAAACTAGACGCCCACTGTAATGCCATGAAACGTATATCAGTCCCACATGACTTTTCGGTTGTTTTGAGTTATGAATATTAACAGCTCTAATTATCGTTGTTCTTTGCGTTTAAATGAAAAACTCGATGTGGTATGAAGATTTTAATTGAGAATTAAAATAAATAATACCTTTTCAGATGTTAATCTGATAAAACAAATAAGTCTTTTCGACATTATTACAGTACGGGTGTTACGTAAACATTGTATTCTCGCAATTATGTATTCATGCTGTCCGTTACAAATAAACAACGGAGCGGTTGCTAAGCAACATTCGCTCTACATGGAACCATGGTAGAGTTTTCTCACTTTAACTGTTTTCTCTACAGCTAAAAAAACATAACCGACTCCTAACTAATCGTCCAAACACAATAATAACGGAAACGGAACGGAAAACGGGAATTTTGACAGTTGCTGCAAATGACTTTGATATGTCCAATTAGAATCGGCTTGGATCTAGCCTGTTTTCTTTCCGACAAGCAGGCATACTCAGATCGGGCTTTGCCGTTTTTCGTTTTCGTTATCATTGTGTTGGGCCATAAGTTTTAGAAAATCTAGTAACTGTCTTTGAATATAGCGAACAGTAACGGACGTGGAATTAAATCCCTATAACTCCATTGAGTTGGACGAATTGGCTGAGGCTTACGTGCGATGGGCAAATGACGAAAGAGGAAATGCTGACGGAACATTCGTTGTCCTATCCAGATACGACACTTGGATAGTTTGTACTCGAATCAATGCTGACCAAACATGAAAACAACATCCGGCCATTTTGTCCCATCTTAAAAATTATCGCATATCAGTCCCACCATACGAAACAAGCCCTAATAACGCTATTTCCATAAAGATCTACTAGGGGTATCATCCAAACCATAAATGGTATTTCAAAATGAAAACAAAAAACGGTCTAAAAATAATAACAGTAATCAGACTGAATTCCAAATTCATGACTGAGAGACTTGTTCAGGTAATTCAATCCCAGATGGCTTCGTACTTTTGTCCACTGAAGGTATAATGGTTTTAGGTAATGTCGTTTTTCTCTTCTGGTTGGCTTTTGCGTTTCCATACCTCTTCAAGATAGAATTCACCCGAGCAAACCTGCTTCTCTTGTTACGCAGTCATAATTTTACAACTTATCTGGTTTTGTCCATCCACAAAGCTGCTGTTATGTAATTTGTAGGATCCTTTTTTATCATCAACATGTCTCATCTTGTCGATAAATAGTCGAAGGAAATCGCTGAAAAACGATACCACCTTCGTCATTCAACAGCTACTCAGTTAACTCTCTCGTCGTATGAAGCATTTCTTGGCCGACCACGTCTATGTTCCAAAAGGATTTATTCATGTCAATTCTGTCATCTTTGGGTACCACAAATCCTTAATAAAAACAAGAATAAGAAACGGAAGATGTTTGATGTTTCCACTTCACGACATGGAAACCGTTCAATTTTTGTTAATGCCAGATCGAGCCCGGAACGATCTTAATCGAAACTACTCATCAGAAGCGTAAGAACATTTGATCATTTGCTCATTTTAAATCTTCTACTACTAATTTTCACAGCCTCTAACGGAACTAACAATACTTTCTCTTCATATCTTTGGTTCTAGCAGAAATGTCTCGCCACTCCAAGGGTCTCATGTTGATGAAAAGATTTATCCTTCAAAACTTTATGGTAGGTTTACTGTTTTTCAACTACAGTTCTGTTGTATTTACTTTCGTCAGTAATCAAAACTTTGTTCCAGAATGACGCATCCTTATTGATGAACTCAATTGCTTTAGCTGATTGCGTTACAAAATATGCGGCTTTTCCAAGCAACTCTTGCATTTTATCCAGCTTTTTTGAGAACATTACATAAGGTTCTGTTGCAAACGGTATTGACCAGGTCTTGCTTGATTCCTGCGGCTAGTGCAGAAGATGTTGTATAGGGATTCTTGGCGACGTAGTTTGTTAAACTCTTTGAACAATCAATTCTCTTCTTACAAATAAAATCTCCTGCATCATCGTATCTCTGATATTTGCTTAGTATTAGTGATTTATCTCTGCCAAATAATTATGATATTTCCGCAAACGTTGCACCTTCATTACGCATAGAAAGTATCAATTTCCATTCTTACGGCGTTGCACAGTGATCGGAAAAGCCTTTTTTCACGGCGAAATTAATAGCTCCTCCTCCTCGTACAAAACTGAATACTGTACAGTTGCGCAAACAAAGCCAATATAATACGCTTCAGGCTGTTCATTCACGACTGGAGCATCCGGCGCTTGTGCACTGCTTTAGTACAGTGCTATTTTGCTGGTGTAGATTAGGGTGTCCCTCAAAATCAGTTTCTTCATTCTAAATGTTTAGTTTCGATTGTTAGGAAAAAAAATTCTTCATATGAAGTATAGAGAAAAATATGATGCATGTTTTTGCTAAACTAAGTATTTAATTGTATTTAAAAAAAATTATAGCAAAATGTGCGCTATAACATTTTCTATATTTTGTTTGAACATCACTTTTTCTCAAAATGAGAAACAAAACAGTTATAATAAGAAAACTCAATTTTCAGAGACACCCTGATTTAAAGCAGAAAATAGCTCTACCATTGTCGAATAAAGAGCTAGAAAAATTGTGTCTTGACCAAAGTTGCTTAAAATTATATTACCTACAAACTTGTCTTTGACGCCACCCTTCTATTGTGTTTCGTCCAAAAGTTTGCAACAGCGTCGCCCTAGCGGTAAGGTTTGGAACTATAAAATAATCACCACAAGTTGGACAATTTGTTAAAATACAACTTTGTTTGAAACACCATGGTTCGGAAACGTAACCCTTAGGAGCTATTAATTTCGCTGTGAAAAAGGCTTTTCCAGAACAGTTACGTCACTGCGAGTCACTTCACCAAGTGACAAATGTCACTTTGACACTCGGAATAGCCCTCATTATCGATACATCCTAGCAATTGGCACGTACAATGTTTGATACCTAAAATATCTACTGCCAACCGTATAATTACTTTCTCTAGATAATTCCAAACTGATATATTCCCAAAAAATATTGTAAATTCATCAACCACGAATAGTTTTTTTTTCGTCACTGTAAAATACAAGCCAAATGTAAATCGTAAGTATCCAATTGAATGCTGGTCTCACCTGAAATTCTTTAATCTAAGCTCCAAGCAAAATTGACAAACGGAAGAAGAATATGTGCTTAGTAGGCCGATGCAATTTTTTAACGCCCAGCAGTGCGTCGACAAATTTAACAACGGCCTTCATAAAATTAAAGTTTACGATGAATTCATGTAACAATAAGCTTATTTTCTTGGTTGATACATAATCAATAAGTTCCATGGCGAAAAATAGATGTTGTTGTAGTTGTTTCTCCGCCATAATTTGCAACTGCATCTCTCGTTTTACACAACTAAACCAGAAACTTTTCCCGAGTGCGTAAACACTGTCAGTAAACAACACTAGCCCAGCAGCGGCAGAAGTTTGTCCTACCGACAATACACCCACACATCAAATCCAAAATTCACAAACTCTTCACGCTCTGTCACTCATTTGTAACGATTAAGTCCTCGTTGGCCCGTTCTTTCGTCCAGCGAGAGTTTGAGGATGCCCATACAGTTATTTGTCTTTTCCCCCTCTCGGAACTGCTGGCAATGTCCTCCACCCATTGTTGTTGGTTTCAAAGAAACCGACAAAGTTCCCGCTCCACCCATTTAACGATTTTCGTCCGCCACCATCCGTCCAAAGGTCTATGCAGTCCCATCAGGGCGAACACAACTCTGTTTGTCTTTTCCCAATCAATGTCACACTGAGTTTTCAATCGAAAACCTCACTGTTGGTGGCAGTCCTGCGTAAGGACTCACATGTACCCCTGGAATGAGCATTGTGTCCTGCTGGTCTCTGAACAACCGAACGGACGATATGAACTTTGCCAGCTCTGCAGAAGTGACTGCTCGGCAAATGCTGACTCACTCCGATCCGCAGCAGAGTGTGACGTGGGTTGGTGGGTGAGTGGATGTTGGTACGGGATTGGTTTTGCGGTTTTCGATCTTCATCTTGCCACTCCTAGCCGAGCCGACATCGGGTCGGGAGCAATCCCGTGTACTCTGCTCTTATGGATTTTCAATCAGCTTTTATTGCGGTTAGGATTTTATTTGCTTTCGCTTTCCCATCGACTTGAAGGTCCCCATCGTGGCATCCGTTGGTTGGTGGGATGCCTTTTGGTGTATGCATTTTCGGGTTATCACTTGACCAACCCGGTCAACTGCAGAATGGACCTGTAACCATGGAGTTGAATGCGAATTAGAAGTTCGCTTTACAAGAGGTTGCTTCGCTGGGCCTGCTTATGGGGATGTAGCACTAATCTCTCACGGTTTGATCGATGATTGGTGGGATATTGGATTTCTTTCTTGCCGCCATTGTTGAGCGATTTTAGGCGAAAAACTGGCATAATCACAGGGGATTGTGAACGAGAACGAATCTATGACATTTGAGCGAAATTTCAAAAATTCTGAAATAGTCAGTAAGAAAATTTTGTTTTTCATAGCCACCTATGCATAAGAAATCGTCTTGGTGATGGGAAAAATAAAAATCATAGCAACCGACACTAATAACTTTTAATGGAGATTTCAAAATCAACAAGAGCATCTCCATTATGATGATAATTTGAACAAACATGCTCCTGATTGATAAAATACAAATTAGTTAAAGCCTGTCCACTTTGAATTTCGGACACTTTTTTTCCGTGTAGATTTTGAATTATTTCACGAATCGCTGAAATGTTTCACTTATATGACGGCTTCACTTTATTTCGTGGTACAACATGTTTACATTCTTGTTACATTCAGTAAAATGGCGTCGAATCAAGTGGAAGTGCGCTAACGCATTTTGGAAAAGACGGTAGCTAAATCCGAATTCATCGGTACGTGATCTTGCCAGGTAACTAAAACTACCGAAAAGTATCGTGTTTTGTGTTTGCAAATTATTTGACCGGCGTTTGACTGTGGATCGAAAGGTTGGAAGTTTAAACAAATCGAAAAGTATGCTCCCGACAAATGGACAATACGGTTGTAGCCATTACTGAGAAAAATCCCAATCTCGCAAAGTTAGGAAGAATCATACGTACAAAAAGTGAGGCAGATGCAAGGATTGAAGGCGTACAAAGTGAAAAAGGTGCCCAACTGTGATGACGCCAAATTTCTCTGCAAATAGGTGCTTAACACTAATTTTGTGCAGACATTTTCTTGTATCAAATGGACGACAAAACATACGTACTCGAAGACTTTTAAAAGCTCCGGTTTTTAATACCACAATGCAAAGGAACGCTGTTGCTGAGCATTTCAGGACAAAAAAGGTGTCCAAAATCCCGAAGGAGTATTTGATTTGGCAGGCCATATGTAGTTGTGGTCGAACATCTGAAAGTTTCGTCTCTACCGCCACCATCAATATGTATGTGCATCGACTCTCCAGCTCTGTTTTGGCCTGATTCGCCCTATTGTCACTATGCGAAAATTGTCCTGGAATGGTATAAGGAACAAAAGATCAAATACGAGCCAAAAACAGCCAATCCACTCAATTGTCCTGAACTTCACCCAATAGAGAAATACTGGGCATTAATTAAGCGGAAACTCTTCGAAACTAAGAAGAAAGCTAATGATTTCAAGAGAGATTGAGAATCGTCATGGCGAGCTTATCTCAGGATACCGAACGGAGCCCAATGACGAGCGTATCCCAGAAAGAAGGAGTAACATATTGATCAACTGTTTCTAATATACATAACCATACAGCAGTTCCATAGAAAAAAGATATACGATCTCTCAGAATTTCAACAAAATTGGTAGTTATGTTCTAATCGAAAAATATTTGACCCGTCTTCTATTTTATTTCGTTATTAGAGTGGCCGTTTCTGCTTTAGGGTGGTCGAAAATATTACTTTTTTTTTTCTTTGTTTTTCAAGAATCTTTTTTTCCAATCCTTTATTTCAAAAATGCTCTGATTCAAAAATACTTGTTTTCAAATATGCTTGTTTTCATATATGCTTTTTTTTCAAAAATGTTTATTATTTCAATAAATCATAACATTTGAACCACTTTTTTTTCAGAAGATCGTTAATTTATCTTTCATTTGCGCTTCAAGCTGATAAAATAGGCTGAGTGGTTCAAAAGTAATGATTAAAAATAACGCATTTTTGATAAATCTCAATTTTTGGACCACCGTAACGCAGAAACGGCCACCCAAATAACGAAATGAAAAAATACGGGTCGAATAGTTTTTGATAATGAACAAAATTACCAATTATTATGAAGTTCTGCGACATGGTACAAAGATTTTCATGGAATTGCTGCATAATTTTATCATTGTGCAATAAACAATCAGTTTCGTTGAATTATGAGTACATTTATTTTGCTACTATTATTTTGGCGTCCGAAATTTCACGTGAACACCTTTTATTTTTAGATCAACACGAACAAAAATAGGATAACTTTTCATTTCAAATCCAATCCAAATCGAATCCAACTCCAATCCAAATCCAATCCAACCAATCCAAATCCAATCCAAATCCAATCCAACCAATCCAAACTAATCCAACCAATCCAACCAATCCAAATCCAATCCAAATCCAATCCAAATCCAATCCAACCAATCCAAATCCAATCCAAATCCAATCCAAATCCAATCCAAATCTAATCCAACCAATCCAACCAATCCAAACCAATCCAACCAATCCAAACCAATCCAAATCCAATCCAATCCAATCCAAATCCAATCCAAATCCAATCCAACCAATCCAACCAATCCAATCCAATCCACATCCAATCCAAATCCAATCCAAATCCAATCCAACCAATCCAACCAATCCAAATCCAATCCAAATCCAATCCAAATCCAATCCAAATCCAATCAAATCCAATCCAAATCCAATCCAAATCAATCAAATCAATCCAAATCCAATCCAATCCAATCCAATCAATCCAAATCCAATCCAAATCCAATCCAATCAATCCAAATCCAATCCAATCCAATCCAAATCAATCCAAATCCAATCCAAATCCAATCCAAATCAATCCAACCAATCCAAATCCAATCCAATCATCCAATCCAATCCAATCCAAATCCAATCCAAATCCAATCCAAATCCAATCCAACCAATCCAAATCAATCCAAATCCAATCCAAATCCAATCCAAATCCAATCCAAATCCAATCCAATCAATCCAAATCCAATCCAACCAATCCAAATCCAATCCAAATCCAATCCAACCAATCCAAATCCAATCAAATCCAATCCAAATCCAATCCAAATCCAATCCAAATCCAATCCAATCCAATCCAACCAATCCAATCCAATCCAACCAATCCAAATCCAATCCAAATCCAATCCAAATCAATCCAAATCCAATCCAATCAATCCAAATCCAATCCAAATCAATCCAACCAATCCAAATCCAATCCAAATCCAATCCAAACCAATCAAATCCAATCCAAATCCAATCCAAATCCAATCCAACCAATCCAACCAATCCAACCAATCCAAATCCAATCCAACCAATCCAAATCCAATCCAAATCCAATCCAAATCCAATCCAAATCCAATCCAAATCCAATCCAACCAATCCAACCAATCCAAATCAATCCAAATCCAATCCAAATCCAATCCAAACCAATCCAACCAATCAATCAACCAATCCAATCAAATCCAATCAAATCCAATCCAATCAATCCAATCAATCCAAATCAATCCAAATCAATCCAAATCCAATCCAAATCAATCAAATCCAATCCAAATCCAATCCAACCAATCCAACCAATCAAATCCAATCAAATCAATCCAACCAATCCAAATCCAATCCAACCAATCCAAATCAATCCAAATCCAATCAAATCCAATCCAATCCAATCAATCCAAATCCAATCCAAATCAATCCAATCCAATCCAACCAATCCAAATCAATCAAATCCAATCCAACCAATCCAATCAATCAATCCAATCAAATCCAATCCAAACCAATCCAACCAATCCAAATCAATCCAAATCAATCAAATCAATCCAAATCAATTCAAATCCAATCTAGCACTTCAGTTATTAAAATATCGTCGAAGGAAGAGAAGCAACGCCGCAAAATTTTGCACGTGCATGGTGGAAATCCAAACTACAGGGTGCGGCAGAAAATAATGCGAAAATTTTGAAAAGATCCCATTTTCAACTAATTCAAGAAAGTTATAAAGACCTTTTATTCAAATTTATTCATTGTGTCCTCCATTTTTATTAATAACGTCCTCGAGCCGACGCCAGATGCCAAAACATGCCTTTCAGACGTAGTCCTCCGGCCATTGACTGTCATATGCGTGTTATGGTTGACTTCAGGGTTTTCACACTAGGGTGTGATGTTTTGCAGGCTCGTGCTTGAACATATGCCCAAATCGAGTAATCCAACGGATTAAGATCTGGACTGCTAGGGGACCACAAATCCTTCAGCAAAAACTTCATGTTATCGTTCAACCATTGCATAGTGGGAAAAAATGAACCCAAATTCCCAAGTAAGAGAAGCAGCTGGTTTTTTAACCAAACCTTATGCATTTCTGGAGGGAAATGGGCTAATAAATCGATTGACGCAGGTTTCGTGTTGTGTAGAGCCGAGGGAAGTGGCTCATTTCGCCCCAATTCACCATAAATTGCTGGTTTTTCTCCATTCTGCTCATACAGTTACAATGTCCGCAATTTATTTTGAGTGAAAATGCATATCATTCACACGTATCATATTGAGAAACTTTACAGAGATAATTTCATGTCGTGTCTGGCCCGTTTTACCCAAATTCTTTCCTTTTATTTGATTTTTCCTGTTACTTTCCGAACAGCAGCAATCGTCACAAATTATTTTCGCTGGAAAAGTACACATCCCACAGGATATCTCCATAGAAGTAATTTGGATCTTGTAGATAGCCCGTTTTGCCCCAATATCCCTTCGATTGGTGGTTTTTCTTCATTCTGCTCATATAGTTGCAAACTCCGCAATATATTTTGAGTCAAAATGCATACATTTTACACATATCACAATTAGAAACGTAACCGGGATAATTTCATGCTGTGTCTGACCCGTTTTACCCCAATTCATCCACATACACTAAGGTTTTTTTTATACACTGTTTTCTTTACACGGTTTATTTTCGGTGATAACTCCAGAACGGAACAAACTTTCGACTTCATTCAAATCACATTTTCCGTTTTGGGCAAACATTAATCGTATGGCTGTTTTTCAAAAAATTCACACTTTTGGGTGTAAATACTGAAAATTTCTAATAATTGTATATTGACCATTGCATGAAAAGGTAAAACATGCAAATAAAAATGTTCATGCATGTGAATTTATCAACTCGATTTTGTCTTTCTTTACGTTTCATAGTAAAAGTGGACATCCGCTTCTCGGCTTCCGCTGCTCAGGACCATCTTGCAGGGACTTTTTAATGCGGTAAACTGTTGCCAAATGGCACCCTACCACCTTGGCAATCTCTTTTGGCTTCTTCTGGGCGAGCAACAAACTGGTGATCACTTCTTTCGCGAACATTTTGACGAATTTGCAACAAAACAAATAAAATGTTTGGGTGCAGCACTTGACAGTAAATATAAACAAATACACTTTCGACATAAATTAGTCACTAGCTACACGAATTAACCCAATACTCAAGTTTGAACATTTTCGCATTATTTTCTGCCGCACCCTGAACTCTCACGCCAAGTTGGCGAAATTATTGAATGTGGCTATATCAACTGTTACCAACGTATTGAAAGTCTTCGGTGAACGTTTGTCGGCAGCCAAGAAAACTGGATCAGGAGCCCAAGTAGCACACTACGGTCATAATTAGTTGTAGTAACTTGATTATGACTAAGAATGTCATATATATGTTATCTCAACCAAATGGCAACATGTGTGCTACTAGGGAGGGAATCGAAAGCCGGAGGCCACAACAACGACGAAAAGAGTTGCCCGCTGTTTCGCGCGGAACCCTAACCTCTCCGTCCGAGATGTCGCAAAGAAGCCGGGTGTGACGTCTTCAACCGTGGATAAAGGGTGTCTACGATGAAATTGCCACACACAAAATTGATTCGCAAAATTCGAGTTTTCATCCGATTGCCATCAAATTTTCAGGGATTGAGAAATAACTATTAAACTTTATTTTACCATTTTACTCGTATTTTATACGCAAATGCCCGCACCTTGGCCTTAACCCCGGCCATGAGATTCTGCACAACCTGTGAATCAACCGTTTTTTGCATGTAAACCCATACTTTCTTCAGTTCCTCGACTGTCTTCACTACCTTAGGTCGTTTAAGAAGGTGCTGCTTCATAATCGCCCAGTACTTCTCGATGGGGCGGAGCTCCGGAGTGTTGGGAGGGTTGAACATTTTCGGCACGAAATTGACCTTATTGTCCGCATACCACTTCAGCACGTCCTTGGAGTAGTGGCATGAGGCCAAATCCGGCCAGAATATTGTTGGGACGTTGTGGGCCTTCAGGAGAGGAAGCAGCCGCTTCTGGAGGCACTCTTTTATGTACACCTGTCCGTTCATCGTGTCCTGCACCGCTTCCCGCACGTGCAGATGGCTTGCCAAACCAGGAATTTCTTCGCAAATTTGGACATCTTCTGAGTGCGGACATGCTTCGGAACGCTGAACTTATCCTTGGCCGTGAAAAACAGGTTGCCGGGGATCTGTTTGAAGTAGGCCTTCACATATGTTTCGTCGTCCATGATGCAGCATTCAACTTTCGTCAGCATGTTGAAGTACAACTTCCTGGCACGGGTTTTGGCGGACTTGTTCTGCTTCTCGTCACGACCAGGGGCCTTTTGTACCTTGAACGTTCGAAGCCCAGCCTTAGTTTTGGCCTTCTGGATAAAACTTCGGCTTAGGTGCAGCTTCTTAGCCACATCCCGAACGGAGGCGTTCGGATTTCGGTTGAAGGCCCCAACTACGCGGTTGTGATTTTTGGTGTTGTACGGAATACTTTTTCCTTCACTTCTGGGCTTCCGATCAGTGGTCAACCGTTCCTCGAACCACTTAATCACTCGCGACACCGTGGAATTCGCGATTCCCAACGTTTTAGCGATGTAACGATGCGAGAGATCCTTGTTCTCGTGATGAATGCGCAAGATTTTATCACGCACGAGCTGTTCTTTCGACTCCATTTCCGCGAGTTTTGATCACAGGACTTTAAAACTTGCAGGATGTAAATAATGCACTATGAACTAAATCCACCCAAATTTTCATTAAATTTTACCCAACGGCTAAAAAGTTAGAGCAATTTCATAGTGTGGCAATTTCATCGTGGACACCCTTTAGAGCTAAAAAACGAGCTGGACTGTCGATTTACAAGATAGTGGTGACTCTTAATCGCGACGATAAACAAAACTCGTTGTACACGACGACGCTGACGAAGTTAGATTGCGTGGTACAGAACGATGAAGCTGACGTCAAGGCAGACTTTAAACAGAGCAACATTAACATTGCGACCGGAACCGTCCACCAGGAAATTTATCTGAGCGAGTGCCTACAAAAACGTCTACTGCCTTTCCTGAAGCGACACGATTGTTCCGTTCTATTTTAGTCGGATTTGGCATCTTGCCATTAGGGAAAAAAGGTCATTGAGTGGTATGTTGCCTACAACGTTCAAGTGGTGCCCAAGGACAAGAACCCTCCCAATACGCCAGAGCTCCACCCAATCGAACAATATTGGGCCACCGTCAAGCGGAACTTTAAGAAGACTCAAAAAGCTGTTATGAGCGAGAAACATGTCAATGCACACTGGCGTTCTGCGGGGAATAAAGTGGACAAGGAGACTGTACAAAATCTTATGGCAGGAGTTTGGCAACTAGCATTCGCAGGTAAAAAGGAAGCTTAGAGAAAACGAATTTGACTTAATATAATATAATAATAAACATTTTAATCGACTCACACATGACTGTTTGACCATAGTTTATTGGAACACCCTTTATTCTAAAAAGGTTACATTTTAAGCCAAATTTGAATTAAAATATTGCAACGAAAACTCGCCGCCGCGAATTCGCTCAACCGCATCCGACATCGACAGGCAGGCAGACAGACACACAGACAAACAGTCAGATAGACTAAGTGGGAAAACTCGTTACTCTTCGAGGGTAGGTACTCTTGACAGCGAGAACTATACACACAACTATGTAGGGCACCGGAAATCGTCATCCTCGTCGGATGGCGTGGCTTGAATCCCTTCACGTTGTACATTTCAGGAGGAAAAAGAACCCGAGGTACAAGTTTACAAGTGCTACTTCAACGACAAGGACGCCGACAAAGTGGTACACAACTTTAACAAGATATTGCCGCTGGGTGAATTCGCGGATTTTTCCCGATGTACCGGTTTCAGCATCTCCTATTGAATGACACTTGTCCTCGTGAATGGTTTCTGCGGTTGCAAGCGATACCGCCCTATAAGGTTAAATTTATTGCACCATAAATGGTTAAAATTCAGTTTGTATGCTTCAGTCACTCGTTACGGTAATAGATGCTCATTAAAAATTCATTACATTTGTTGGCAGAAAAGGTTATATCCATCCGAACCTTACATTCACCCACGTCTACGGGAGGAAAAATCTCATCAAATTGCAATCGCACTCAGAAGAACCACCTGTTCCAGTTTCAGTTGCCATTCCAAATGCGCATTGCAATCCACCACACACACAGGGAGGAAGGAGCGTTTTCATAAGACACAAATCGGAGAATATTTTTCCAACTGCCATCTCACTGTCGTGGCCGTGGCGTCATTCTGTGGAAATCCAATCGAAAGCCGGTGAATCAAGCAGATTCGAGCAGAACGGAAAACGCCATTAAACGAAATGAAATTAAATTGTGCACATATGGAATCGACATTAAAACTTATGTGGGTCCGTTTTCTTCTGATCTTCCTGAAAGAAGGACCCCGTTCCTGCAAGATATCCATCTTGAATCTGAAGAGTCATCTGAAAGATATCTCTTTTGGATGACTTTCCCTCTGTCTCTCGCTCTCCTTCTTCGTCTTTTCTGTGATGTGGTATTACATATTAATTTGAACACCCAACCTCGCTGTCATTCCACAAATGGAACGCCACTTCTCTTCGCAGGAAGAACCGGAAAAAAGTTTCTACGATTCGATTGCTCCCGGTTACTACATAGCGCAATGCATGTTGGTGGGTTACTTCCGCTCCCAATCATCCTATCCCCCTCCGACCAACGACGGAATCCGGAGCAAGTAAAGGATAAAAACAACGGACGAACACCCACTCATCCTGCGCCACTGCCGTTTGGCACATAAAACTTTATTTATATCGACAACTTTTGCACATTTAGTTTATAAGATAATTCTCGAGGGTGTGCTCCGGTCTCGTGTAGTGTGTGCTGAGTTGCCGGTTAGCGGAAGTGTGTTATCTCCGTTTCCAGCCGTTCCCGTATCTCCCCCATCGAGAGTTCTGCTTGCTAGTTGCAACGGCACGCGTTTTTGTTTTGTTTCCGGAGTTGCGTTTCTGTTCTTGCTTTTTCGAATGTTCGATGTTACCTACACAGGAATGCACAAGTGATAAGATTGTGCCAAAGCAACTGCTCCACTGACTGACTGATCGGATACATTGGTTGGAGATATTGGTACAACCAAAGTTGGCTGGGCAAACTAAGGAAGGAAAAAAAACGCATGGTGACGATGAAACAAAATTGCATCCTGTCAGTGGCGTCCTGTGTGATTTCCGGTTTTGGATTCGATCCAAGGTGAGTTTTTTTTGTCTAGGAAGGGTTTATTACAGATCTGTTTCAACCAGGATGGTTCCCGATAGTGAGCAATGACTAAAACTATAGTCAACTTTAGGACGTGATGTGGAAAACAAAAATCGCACTTCGGGTATTACACAGCAACATAAAATCAGTGGGGTTGTGTTTGATGAATTGATATGTGCATTATGTTAGATTAGGCAACCCGAGGCAACCGAGATTCGTGGAGACCGTGTACTCCCAAGATCTTGTTCTACTTGGTCTAACCTGGGAGGGAGAAGCGAATACTACACATACAATGTATTGAATTGTATGTATTAATGTATTCGCCATGAACATTTTCAACACACTAACATAATCAAGAAAACTGTTGTGTAAATCAGTAGCTTTTCTTTGGCGTGTCACTGATGTTTATGTGTTACCGTCTAGGGGCAAGACAGCTTTTTTTTGAGTAATTTTTTTCTTCAAAGTCACTCAGGATTCATCAAATTTGCACACTCTATGATGATCTTCTCCCCCCAAGATTTAGAAGTGGTATGAATGCAAAAAAATGTGTGCGAAAACGAAAAGAACAACATCACTCATATCTGATAATAAAACTCGCGTTTGCTCCGAATGCATCAGCTTCCATAAATTTGTATAATTTGTCAGTGACGACGGTGGCAACCTTGGCAACCAATAACAGCAGTATGCAGGGGGTAAGTCACTCGGCCACCTTGTGTTAATACCCTCAAAAACACAATCCACCACACTTCAAACACACTCGCCACCACATGAGAGATAAATTAACTTCTGGCAACACTTACACGAGTCGAAAGTTTGTTTTCTCACTGTTTTGTTTCCCTCTCGCTTGCTCTGATGTGGTTTATATGATGCATAAGTGTGCGTGTTTAAATGTCAAAGACTTCCATGGTTGCCAATAAGCATTTATTCTCGTTTGTAGTATTGACAGATAACATGAAACACAGAAACACTTTCCGGCACACTGAAACACAAACACAACATGGCAGAGGGACTAACCCCCTGGCAGTATGTTTACTGTTTGGGGAAAATAATTTATTGTCGTATCTTAAGAAGACAATATACTCCACAGTATTTCGATGAGGAATTGGGCCCTGACTACGGTAATTAGATTGTTTAATATAGTTCCTTTGTCTTTTTCTTATAGGATGACAAAAAAACAGGTGGAATATGTGGGGTTTATTGACTGCCAAAAGAGTCACTTCCAAAAAGAGACCAACCGCAAATATTGAAAACTCCAGTTTTCCGGCTAAGTTTTTTTTTGGAGGTGATCCGTTCCGCAGTTAATAAATGCCAAATATTCCCGCCAAACAACCCGTTCGACGTTGACTTCGACTGTGAGAAGATTTGCTGGTGCAGTGACGCATATTCGATATGTGGGAACAGGACACACATCGGATAGAGTCGTTCTGCCACATTCTTACCTAACTCTATACTCTAGTGCAGCATTTACAGTGATTTTTATATAACACCAGCATTTGTTAGGCTGTTCTACGTTTAGCACGCAAAAAAATACGTAGTTATACCAATTCAAAATAGGAATCAATTCAACTAAAATTTTGGTTTATATATGGACCAATAAAACTGATGAACTAATTCAACAAAAACTTTGAGTTGAAACAAAACTTCATGTTTTATAGAATTGAACATCGTGTTTTGTTGCTCAAAACAAAATGTTTTGTTGTGCCAACAAAACGCATTTGTTGAAATAATTATCAATGATGAACTAATTCAAGAAACCCATTGAATTGAAATAAAACTTCATGCTTTATAGAATTGAACATCGTGTTTTATTGTTCAAAACAAAATATTTTATTAAATCAACTAAACGCATTTGTTGAAATAATAAACATCGAAGAACTAATACAATAAAACCATTTGATTGAAATAAAACTTCATGCTTTATAAAACTGAGAATCGTGTTTTATTGTTTCAAAATAATTACCGCACTATATTCCCCCAGCCGACCGGCGTGTTGGGAAGCATGAATCGGACATGGCAGGAAATGGCCTTGTGCATGTGGTTGGATGCAGGACTCGGGAAGAACAGTTATGGAAAGGTCGTCATAATGGCAGCTTATTTTCAAAATCGTCTTCAATCGGTAGTTTTTCCAGTTATCTACAAAGAGAATAATTAGTTGATAATCTGTTTTACAAATTATACTGTTTAAACTTACTTTAGAAAAACCGAGGCAGAGGCAGCAATATGGCTGCTATGAAATGTGCACTCATACAAATAATTTATTATTACAATAAATTAACCATTTTAGTTTAAACGATGTTTTAAATAAGATATTTTTATAAATCAAATATTATTTAGACGAATATCACACAGCGGTGACTACTTTAAATAATTTGATTCGTTTGATTTTAATTGAATTTTGAATAGATTTGGAACTTTTTTAAGAATTGAAACAAATAGAAACCATGTATTGAATAGCAGCAAAATATTTTGTTGATTCGGAAACAGGGGATTTTAGAGTGAAAAAATATTTCGTTTAAACAATAAATTAATCGATTGAGTTTAAAAATAAATGTGATTATTATAAATCAAATATTATTTAAATTAATATCACACAGTAGTGATTACTTTAATTAACTTTATTGGTTTGATTTGAATGAAAATTTGAATTGATTTAGAACTTTTTTATGAATTGAAACAAATAGAAATCTTGTATTCAAAAGCAACAAATCATTTTGTTGATTCAAAACAGAGTGATTTCATATCGTGAAAAAATATTTTGTTTAAACAATAAATTAAACATTTGAGTTAAACGATAAATGTGAGTGTTATAAATCAAACATTATTCAAATTAATATCACACAGCAGTGATTACTTTGAATAATTTTACTGGTTTGACTTGAATGAAATTTTTAATTAATTTGGAACTTTTTTATGAATTGAAACAGAAAGCTTGCATTGAATACCAATAAAATATTTTGTTGATTGAAAGCAGAGTGATTTCTAAGTGTGACAAAATACTTTGTTCAAGCAATAAATTTATAATTTGAGTTTAAAAACAAATGTGATTGTTCTGAATCACACAACGGTGATTACTTTAAATAATTGTATTGGTTTAATTTGAATGAAATTTTGAATTGATTTGGAACTTTTTCATGATTTGAAACAAATAGAAACTCTGTTTTGAATACCAACAAAATATTTTGTTGATTCAAAGCAGAGTGATTTCTTTGCGTGAGGCACAGACAAGAAAGAAAACGACCTTGATTTATAGCAAAAACAGTAAATTTAACTGCACAAATTTTGGTTGATAAATCACAACTAAGATCACGATCGTTTGAAATATTCTGACATCACCCACAGATAACCTGAACAGCCGTGGGTTCGTCAAAATTAGGGTTACCATATTGTACCGGACTGAAAAGAGCACATTGATGAATTAACGTAAAAGCGTACAAAAGAGTACACAATTTCTTTGGATAATAATAAAACAAAATTTTGCTTAGTCAAACACTCTTTTTTTATTTGGATCAAGTTTCATTTATGAAAAATTTCATACAAATAGCACAAAGCTTTCACTTCTGGTACTAATCACTGCTTCGGACAATATCCAACAATTGTTTGTCGTTTTCAATCATCTCATTAAACTGAACGCAATCTAGTTGATAGTTGAATTTCACCATAATCAAAGATTCAACCGACTTGGGCGGCAAACGGTTTCGATCATCTGACCAAAAGTTGTTCATGAAGCTGAATAAACGCTCAACGTTGGCGTTTTGACTGAGAATCGCGAAAAAGTACTGAGCAATCTTGAGAAGTTCCCAGCAAGCACTAGGAACAACACTTTGGAAATACTTGGTCCATTTATGAACTGCATGCAGCGACAGATTGGACACTTGGTCGAATAGCACGCTTTCGTTAACTTTGACACCTTTCTCATCCAAATACTCCAAACATCCGTCGACGTCATCCCATTTCGGCAATTTATCCAGCGTCATCCATTGGAAAACTTTCGATTCATCGTAGTGTCCAGTCCATTTATCAAGATACACGAGGCAATTTTTGTAAACTTCCAAAAACGCATTTTTCATCTTCTCTGCAACATTCGAATTGATGCTGTCTCGCAGAATCTTCTTAACTTGCAGAGGAAGAAATGTTTGAGCAAGTCTTTCCGATAATTGCTTGCGTACGTTGTCAATCACAGAAACAGCTTCGATCAAGGTGTAGTCTGCTGCTTCAATGCTTTGAATGTTGCTTTGAAACGTAGACATGAGGCAATCCACAAACCACAGAGTATGCTTCATTGATTTCTTCCTTGAAAAAATCCTCCAGGAGCTTGGGTGGATTATCAATCGAGTTGAAATAATTTTTGAGGGCCGCATAAAGATGAATAATCCTTTCAACGGTAGGCATAAGAAAAAGCCATCTTGTTTTTGAGTACTTCAGTACGTTTTTGTACTCAGTGTCAACGAAAGAGCAGATTTTTTCAACTCTTCGGTACGGACTGTGTATATCAAGAAATATCCGATTTTCAGAACGAAAGCCTCAATATCCACATCTAAGCGATGGCGAGCAGTATTATGCAATAAATGGGCAGGACAACCCACCCCCACTAGATCACATTGGGTTGCTTATTTCATGTGATAATAAACGTTATTCTGTCCTGCACGGTTAATACCACCAAAATTTGTGGAACAGTTATAACCGCTGAATACAATGCATTTTTCAAGCAACTCACACAAACAAACCAACTCTTTACACTTATCCTGCAACAACAAAACTTCTTTTGTACAATCGAGTTGAAGGTGGTAACGAAACAACAACAAACTTGCGAGCTGACAGATTGTCCAAATTTGTCAGGCGAGGGGTGTCACAATAGTGAAAATTACAACATTCTGAATGGAAAGAGAAATACTTGACGTGGGACGTTTTTGTTACATGCATCTTTTCAGATGAGATGTAATTTTATTTTGTTTATAATGAAATTTGATTTTGTTAATAGTAAAATAATATGATGACTTAAAAAAAAGTACAATAAGTTTCATTTTACCAAAAAGAATAGTACGCTCATTTTTTTCCTGAAAAAGAGTACATATACTTTAAAAAGAGTACGTGTGGTAACACTAGTCAGAATATCTCCCAACACATTCATGCAGTGTTTTCCCATTGCAAGTGATCAGCCGCCTGATACGAGGAACGGCGTTCTTCATCTGCGCTTCGATTTCAAAAATATCATCTTTAGATAAATTTCCAATTTGGTAGCAGCAAGGTCTTGAAAATGAATAAAAGTTTTTATGTGCACCGGTACATAACCAACCTCTCCTTCTACTCGCTGCCAAAACGTATCCTGTAAAGGTATATTTTTTCAATAATTTCACCATACCCACATCATCCAAAAATACTTAAGGCCGTTCCCAACGCTGAGTTTCATGTTTGTTGCAAACTGCTTGCCAGTTTTAAATTTTGGAACTGTCAAAATTAAAACAAAAACACGTTAATCGCAATGCCATGTGTTAAAAATATTGGTCGATCTTAATTTCGCGTTAAAAAAATCACTTGCAAAACAAACTAAAAACCGCTAATTTGACAGTCATCAGTCATAACAGCTGCCACAACTACAAAGAAACCCAGTTTAAAAAAATGTTGCATCCGTGTTTCAAATCGCGTTGAAAATAAAACAGAGCTGTCAAGCAGTTGTAAATCTGTTGCAAAAATTTGCTCGAAAAGTAGAACTGCAACTCATCATTGGGAATAGCTTGTTTTAGTTCTAATTGTAAACTAAAACAGCCCATACAAAGTAGAACAGCGTTGGGAACGGCCTGAACGTTCTAGGCCAGTCGAGTCACTGAGGTATTTGTATAGCACATTTTCACAACCAAGAAATGTAATTTAATGACTAGCGGATGATAAGAACAACAAAGTTGATACGGTTACTTTGACGACAAAACTTTCTTGTTTTTATTATGCAATTTTTCTGTCAAAACCAAGCTTCACAAAAGGTAGGAATGTTCAATATCACGATATGAATCCAGTGAATGAGAGATGTTCATATTTGCTCAGAGCTACTCAGGATTGCTCAGTGTCTTGCCCCTAGGTTACCGTCGCATGACTTCATGCTGTCGGAAAATATTCGTTCATAAATCAGTTTGGTTTCGCTCGTTTCGCTTTTTGCAGCTGGTCGCATGCTTTTCGAAGTTGTTCAACATGAAGTGTCAAGTTAAATACTTTGGTCGAGACAGCAGAAACTATCCAGGATTAAGTTTTTCGCGTTTTCCTAGTGATAATATTACAAGATCCAAATGGTAAAAAAATCTGTCTGCTAGATTCAGAGACAACCGAAATTAAACCAAGCTCGTGTTTGATTAAGTAAGTTGAAAATATTAATTTTTTACAAGTTTTTGATTATCCTAACAGTGCTATAGTTTGCTTTGATTAACGTTCTGTAAGTTTGTTTTGAAGAGGCTTGTTACGATAACCAAGCAAAGCGCAAGCAAGTTTAAGATAAAAAATGCCCTTCCATCAATTGATGCATTTTTGTTGCCTTCCGAAACCGAGCCGCTAGAAAGCGATAGAATGGATTTCTATACATCTCTTCACCCGCGCTTCAAGATCTCAACTACGTGAAGATTGTTGCAGTGGGGCCTGAGTTAATGCCACCTGAAGACGAAGTAGATGAAGAGGATTTGGATGCGCATCAATAAACCGTCGCACAGTAGAACGAACCTATTAAAATCACGCGTTTTTTTAATAACGTGAAAATGTGCAATTTTACAAGGGTAGCATCTTTGGAGAAGTTTATTATCATAAAATAGACTATCTTTTCGTACCATTAGAGTGATGATGTATCCACGGATCGTAGCAAGCGGCGCTCGCGAACGGTTGAAATTTCTGAAGCTGTCACGATTATTCTACTCATCGCGTGTGCGATTATACAAAACTGAAAAAAGTTATTTTATAACTGATTTTTTTACTATGGTAGGGTATTGAGGTGGACGCGGCTTTAAATGTTAAGGTGAAATATAACTATAGCAGAAAAACTAAAATAGTAAATGGTGAGGTTGGACTTTGAGAAGAGTGTTTTCTTGGAACTATGAGTGCAAACTAAGTGTGGCTTGTGAATGAAAAAAACACAGCGACAAAAAGCGTAAATTTAAACTTTGAGAGCGGTATCATGGTTTGAGGCTTAGGATATGTAGTTTGAACAACTTATTGCTGATCAAAAGGGTAAGTTTTTTCATTTTACTTATTTATTCGGCTATTTCCGAGAGAATTCACCAGTTGCGGAAATATTACAAATATTAGTAAATTGTATAAACTTTAAAAACTAATGCAATGCCTTCCATCGTATGTAGCTTTCTTATCAGATAGTGTTGTGGTAGACAGAGTCTGAGTGTCAAATATTATTAAAATTATGATAGCAAATATCTACAGGTATAACCCCACAGAGACAAATTTGATCGTCAATTTTACCATTATTGGGGGTAAGGACGACTATTGCAGTATAATGATTTTGAACCGACTATTTTCATGGTCATAACGATAGTTGTGTTAGTTGATTCAACATTACCCATAAAGTCTAAATAGTCCTTGTTACCATGATCATTGTCAAGAATACCATCAACGTGGTGAATTCGTCAATTTTTCATGGTTATTGCAACCATTATGTGCAATTAGGCTTTTTGACGTTTAATCACCTTTCCCTTTCTAGCACATGCAGAGGAATGATGGTTTGTTTTCCTCCAAAATATTTTCCTTCTTACTTTCACTCCTTTGTTTTAAATGGCGCTGTAGTGTGCGTGCGTTCAAGGTCACTTAGCCTAATAGTCATCTTGACTATGATTTAATTGTCGGTATAACGATAGAATTTTCTCTCAGAGCAGTTGAAATCTGTTTTAAGTAATAAAGCACCAAACTTTGAGTAGAATCAAGTTAGTGTATTTGAAATGTATAAAGAGAACACGTAAACGCAACCCCAGTGCAATGCATTGGTTCGATTGGATATTTGAATACAGCTGGCAAAATCACGTTGACTATAAATACGGGCAGTTTGCCCACGTTACTTCATGACATTCCAGTTTTACCAAGTGACACGATCGGTCGTGTTTTTCGCTCGCGCTGTGATAAGTTTTTTCGGTTTTCTCGCTCTCTCGTTTCAGTGCGTGGTGCACTGTCTGCTGTCGCGTTGTGTGATACACAGCCCAACCCCGAAATGGAGAAGCCGCCGCGTGTTGATGTCGGCACAAGTTCGTCTGCGAAACGTTCCCGATTAAATTCACCCAATGATGTGCTGTCATCCAAAAAGCTACTAGCTAACAATCGGTACGCCGTTCTGGAGAACGGCGATATACCGAAAATTGAAAAAAGGAGAAATTGCCGCCGCTTTTTGTGAAGGGATTCCCAAAAAGGCTTACTGGATAGGGTGTACCACTACATCAATAAGGGCCTACGGTGCACAATTCAGCTCTGCTCGCAGGGCTACAAGCTGATGGTTTCGGCGCTTTCCCATTACAACGCTGTTAAGGAAATATTGAAGCAGATGAACGTGCAGTACTACACGCACGACATCGAAGCCGACAAACCCTTCAGGGTGGTTCTGCGTGGCCTTCCGGACAAGAAGACGGAGGAACTGGTCGACGAACTAAAGGCCAATGGGCTCAAACCGGTCCAAATTAATAAGATGCGTCGGCACGACATCTCGAAAAGCTATCGGGATCAGTTGTACCAGGTGCACTTCGAGAAGAACTCGACGTGCATGAAGGACCTCCAGAACATCCGAGCGTTGTTCCACATCGTCGTGAAGTGGGACCGGTACCAACCGATTCACCGCGACGTCACTCAGTGCAAGAACTGCCTGATGTTTGGGCAAGGCACCAAAAATTGCAACATGGCGAAGCGCTGCGTCGATTGCGGCAAACACCATGAAGCCGATGCTTGCGAGCGGATGGAGGATGCTGAGCCAGTGTGTGCCAACTGCGGTGCGGTGCACAAAGCGACAAGCAGGGAATGCCCGAAGCGGGCCGAATTCATTAAAATTCGAAGAAAATCGTCAGCCAACAACCAACTCGGCCATCAACGACGATCTGGTCCGCCTCCGGCCCTCACGACCGAGAACTTTCCCGCTCTCCCAACACGACAAGTGCCACCAAACCGTCCGGTTCCCAGTCGGCCATCGGTTCAACATCGTTTCGCAGCTGCTGCAACCCAACCATCCCAAAGCGATCTTCCAGGACCGTCGTACTCTGGTGCAACATCTGGCGCGATCGATTATTCGATGCTATCAACGGAGGAAGTCGGTGCAATCCTGACCCAGGCCATCATCATCAAGCGATCCTGCAGAACACGTGGAGAACAAATTCAAGCGATGATTGCGTTCCTCAATGGACCGTGAATTCGTCAATATCGCCAATTGGAACGCTTGCTCGCTGAAGAGCAAAAACATCGAGTTTATTAACTTTCTCAACGACCGGTCCATTGACATCGCAATCATCACTGAGACGCACCTCAAGCCTGAGATCAACGTGTTCCTCCCAGATTTCCGTCTGATCAGACTCGATCGAACCAGTTCCGCGGGGGGTGTCGCCATCGCCCTGCGTACCAACATCAACTGCCAGATGCTTCCAGGTCTGCAGCTCAATTCGTCGAAGCCATCGGAGTCAAGGTCGAATCCACCGTCGGCCCTATCACCATCATCGCGGCCTATTGTCCCAAACAAGCAAGCACAAACAACGGGACAGATAGGATCTTGCGAAACGACATCATCAAGCTCACTCGGAGGCATGGGCAGTTTATTATCGCCGGTGACCTGAACGCAAAACATGAAACCTGGGAAACGCACGACGGAACAAGAACGGCTCCATCCTACACGACGACCTGGAAGAGGGTCACTACACCATCCTGGGCCCGGATACTCCCACCCGGTTGAGCAGATCCGGGTTCCACGCTACGATAGACATCTTCCTCACCAACATGGGGAACAACATCGGTCAGCCGATCGCACACCAGGAGCTCAGATCAGACCACTATCCGGTGGTGGCTGAAGTTGGGTCCTGCGTCAACCGGCAATCCGTAACCAGGCGAAACTACCATCGCGCCAACTGGATCCAGTTCCGTCATCAGATCGACAACACGGTCGATTACGACAGACGCCCCGAATCAACCGACGACATCGATCGGCAACTGCAGTCGATCGAGCAGGCGATCTCCCAGGCCCGGGAGCACCACATTCCGGAAGTAACACAGGTGAGCAACTCTTTACCTATTGATAGTCTCACTAAAAACTTGATCCGTCTTCGAAACACCACTCGCAGACAGTATCAACGTACTGGTCTGCCTGCGTTAAAACAAGATCATTAAGGCCAGAATGGTGGATCTCAGAAACAATAACTTTGCCAACAAAATCCGTGCCCTCCCAGATTGTGCTAAGCCGTTCTGGAAATTAACAAAAATTTTAAAAACCAAGCCTAGGCCCATTCCACCGTTGATCCCACTAGACAACAATGACTCTAAGGATCGTTTGATTACTCCCGCTGAGAAGGCTGCTGAGATAGGTCGACATTTTGTCAGCTCACACAATCTTGGACAGAACATCGTCAGTCCTCACGAAGCTGCCGTTACCGAGCATGCAAATAACATCCATCTATATCCCAATGATTTTTCGGAGGAACTAGAAATAACAGCTGACGAACTGTCAACCTATATCAAAACGTCGAAGAACATGAAGGCCCCAGGTTTCGACAAAATTCTGAATTTGGAACTCAAGCACTTGAGTTCCCAATTCTATGAACATCTAGCATTAATTTTTAATCAATGCCTTAGACTTAGATACTTCCCCTCGTGCTGGAAGTCAGCTAAAGTTATACCCATCCGGAAACCTGGGAAAGATCCTTCATGTTCCAAGAGCTATCGACCCATCAGCCTTCTCTCGGGAGTTTCAAAACTTTTCGAGAAAGCAATTTACCGTCGGCTCCTTGCATCTACCGACGAACTCAATATCCTGCTTGATGTACAGTTTGGCTTTCGACGCGGTCGATCAACGGTACATCAACTGAATCGAGTTACTAACATCCTCAGGCGGTACAAGTCTGTTTCGAAAACATCTGCCATGGCCCTTCTTGACGTGGAAAAGGCGTTTGACAACGTCTGGCATGATGGTCTGGTGTACAAGCTGCATCGGCTCAATCTTCCAGTCTTTCTGGTGAAGATGGTAACAAGCTTCTTATCAAACAGAACATTCAGTGTTTCGCTGCATGCGCAGGAGATTTCTGCCGGTGTTCCACAGGGAAGCATACTAGGTCCACTTCTGTTTAACCTGTTCACCTCGGACATACCCCCACTCCCTGAAAACGGATCTCTGTCGCTGTTTGCCGATGATACCGCAGTCGTCCACAATGGTAGGGTAGTGAGAGCAATCGCATTAAAACTGCAGCGAAGCCTGATTGTTCTGTTGAAGTATCTCACAGACTGGAAGATCTGCATCAATGCAGCGAAGACCCAGGTCATCCTCTTCCTACACTCGAAATCACCCAGACTTGTTCCGGCTGAGGATGTTAAAATTCGTCTAAACGGCACAACGGTGGAATGGACCAATTCAGCCATCTATCTTGGCGTGACTCTAGATAAGCAAACTGAACTTCAGGAACAGGTTGACAAGACTGTCACAAATGTAACGTTCTGTTAAAGCTTACTGTACCCATTGCTACACAAAAAGTCTACATTGTCCCTGAAGAACAAACTTGCTATCTACAAACAGATCATACTCCCGGTTATCGAGTACGGCATGCCGATCTGGGAGAGCTGCGCAAAAAACACACCACCTGAAGCTACAGCGAGTTCTCAGGATAATCCTGAACACACTTCCGCGGACGAGAAATACTGAGATCCACCGTCTAGCCGAGATTAAAACACTTGAAGATCGTTTTAGTGAGACTATCAATAGGTACAGGACACGTTGCCATCTATCAG
>JASCZW010010384.1:0-32265 GCA_034211315.2 Aedes japonicus
TTTATATAGTCATTACCCAGGAAAATTGCACAACAAACGGTAATTACCGGTCAGGAATTGGGACTTGTAGCCGTTGTACAGCTGCGCTGGAACACATGTAAGTATAGAGGAAGCAGAACGCAAACCAGCCAACCAACCAACCAGCTAAGAGCCTTCGATGTTCATGGATGTGACAACTGTCCCGAAGTGGGATTTCCATGTCCTGCCGTGTTCTCTGGTATGGATGGACGTTGTTCTTGTCGTGGAATTAGGAAATGTGCTCTGCACCACAGTCGAGGAAAAAGTGGAACATTCCGAACAGCGGGAACGCTATTGGTTTCCGGTTGAACGAGCACGTCTGAGATTGACGCGCTGAACTGTCTGCACGGGAACGGTAGGTCATGGCGAAAGTCGTGCGACCACAGAGGAGAAGATGCTGTATCTCACGCTTGACCATCCGCCTATGGCCGTTGATTGCATTCATGTCGAATTTGGGGTTAGGGTTGATGGCCAGTAAAATTGGCTAGTACATGTGCGTGCTTGTATGGCATCGCGCATATCTAATATCATACGCTAGGGGAGCAGCTGTACGCGAAGCTCCGGTGCGGCCAGAGGAAGTCAGTCGGTTAATGGCGGTTCATGGATTGCTGGCTCATTAGCCGGCTGGCATTACTGATTGGCCGCCACATGGTTTCGGTGGATGGAAGGTGTTGATTTGGCCCCGCGGTTGCGGCTCTGGCTGGAATGGGTCGGTGTGGTGGATTTTTTACCAGTGAACGACGATGGTCAATAAGAAGTTTGGCGCGAGATTGATTGGCGATTGTAACTGGGCTGCAGATTTGAGTTCAGATGCAGGGAGATCAATCAGTTGGTTTAGTTTGGTTGCGCATGGTTTGAAGGTCGGATGGTCTGGACGCACGAAGATTAGTTGCTTCAGACAACGGCGAACTCAAACATTTGCAGAAACAAATCCAAAGGTAACCCACTTTGTTTGATCAGAGTCGAGATGTTAATGAAGACGTGAAATGTGTTGGAAATTTGCGTAAGTGGAACTTTACGCAGTTCTGCATGAGGCATATTTCACGGTGCCAGGCATGTTGGTGTATTGCGCCAGGTGCTGCTGTCGAGCTTCGGCATTGCCTTGTTCAGAAAGGTGTAGAATTATTATCTAGCTGTCAGGTGCTGGTCTGAAGAGTTGGACATGTGCTGGTTGAAGAGGTTGTATGGTTTTTAATCTCACACATGGTTATTATTTTGCTGAAACCACACGAAACTTTTTCTCAAGTATATTTACCTAGCCTGACCTCGTAGACATTTACACTGTGAAATTGTTTACGACATTTCGTTTGCTTTCAAGAGGTTGGTCGAACTTAGTTATTTTTTAAAAAGTAGTTGCACTCTGATTTGCTCTAAAGTTCCTTAAAACTTCCAGGAACTGAGCTGATTAAAAACCTCCCAAAATCCGATGAAATTTACTCAATCCAAACAATATTTGCTTAATTTTTAAAAAGCTCTCAGCACAAAACCAAAGTTGAAGTTCATTTTGCTTTCATACACTGACTAATGATTGCAAAAAATAAAGTCAGTCCTCTTGGGACTAATTCCAAGAGCTGGCCATTTTACAGATGTTCCGGATCTTCTGGGTGGCCACCATTATGCCCTCTGAAGGGACATCTTCAGACCACAAATTGAAGTTCATCCTATTTTCTTAAACTACATAACTAGAAATGACAAGAAAAATTAGAATTTTCCATTTAATTCCTTTTAAAGTCAAGTTATTATTACGAGACACTGAAGAAGTCTGCACATTGTAGACGAAATACGCGTATCTGTCAAGATTAGCAAAAATAGTTGGAATTAAATAAAAAATACTAATTTTTCTTCTCATTTCTAGTTACAGGTATTCCTCTAAACAGCTCAAACCCTCTAGGATTCATTTTAAACTACATATTGACCAGCAAAAAAGTCCTTTGGAGCTACTTCCAATGAACTGGCCACTTTTACGGATGTTCGGATCTTCTGGAGAGCCAGTTCGTTCTCAGCATGGTTCTCAAAGATGATCAAACTAAAATTGTTTTTTACTTTCAATGTTTGAATGCATACCACGCTGATTTTTGAAGCAACTCACAAAGTGAGCTAAGATTATCTTTGCTATGATTTTGGAGAGAAGGGAAAAATCTGAAGTCCTGTCATCAAATTTGATAAGACTCGAAATTTACAAAATATTTCGAGAATTTCTTTGCACCTTATGAAAAATATTGATAATAGCTAGAAACTGTCGTGCGTGAAATTTTGCCAAATTTTCCCCAACAAATAAATTAAAGACTTATTATTTCGCCCCGCTGAAACGGTCACCTTAATGAAGACATGACATGTGTTGGAAATTCGCATAACTCTCACCGTTTTTCCCCTAAGCCAGAGAATTTTTTCCTAAGCCAGGCATATTGATGTTTTTGCACTAAATAATTTACTACTGATGTAGAAGGAGATGTTCGCTCATCACCATGTTGGACAGAAACGTTTGCTAGAATGAAAGAAATGAAGAGAAATTGTTCCCAGACGTTGCGAATCCAAACTAACCCAAAAAGGAGAGAGTTCCTCTCCCATGTGCGCATCAAAACAGAGTGCATACAAACTACCGCTAGAAACTATCACAAAGCTATGAGTGGTACATGAGCGCGTACCAACACGTTACTTTTGCCTGTTGAGGTGGCGGATTCGTCCGTGCCTCGACCTACCCCGCAGTGGGATGTTAGGCAAAGGGTGACGTCCTTGGTTCGAGTACTACTGTACCCATGCCCTTTCGCTCGATTTTCAATACTCCGATTCTATTTCCAACCTACCGTACATTGTCGTAGCTTTCAACACTTCCTCTTCATATTTTTCATTCTAGCAAAAACATTACTGTCCACTCTTGGTGCCTCATTGTTATGAGCGAACATCTCCTTCTACATCATAACCGTTACTTCACGTACGGAGAATACAAAACATAACAATTCTAGACAAAATAGTCAAAAGGTCGAAGGTAACATTTGTAAATAATGACTTCTAGCGCATTTTTCTGGGATCTGCTTGCTCACACGAACCAAATAGCACCAGAAATAGATACAAAGAGTTATTACCCTCCAGTTGGTAGTGGATGTAGTTGTTAGCAACCTGGCATTTCCAGGAAATTTAAGTTTTAAGTCATTGTTTACAAATGTTACTTTCGACCTTTTGACGATTTTCTCTAGAATTACAGTATAATTTACTACTGTCAACACCGGAATTGCCCTTCAGAAAAGGTGTACGGATTATTATCTAGCTGTCAGTTGCGGGTCTACACGGAAGAAACAAAGTACCTAAAATTGAGCATTTTTAAACTTAAAATTAAGTACTGTTGTTGCACTAGAGAGATGGGTTAATTTGATTCTGCACATTAGGTAAAGATTACTCAATCGGTAAGTACTTTATTGACAACTCATTTTTTGAGTAAAAATGGAAGGCATTTGCATACTTTTATTATTTGACGTATATCAGATTTTAATATCGTATAACATTAAATATGTTACGGTACTAAACTAGCATTTATTGTTAAAAATCGCGGAAATTAAAAAAAAATAAACAAAATCAACAATATTATTAAGAAAATTTATGTTTTTATTCTATAATCAGGAGAAAGGCCCTTTATTTTAAATGTTGTATAACATTTGCTAACTAACCGTCGGGAAAAGAGCTCATTTTTGGTTTTTAACAAGTTTTATTGCATTAGGTTAAATTTACCCACCATAGACTTTGGATACAGTTACTCAAATTTGAGTACTATGGCATATACTCAAATTTGGCTTACCGTACGGAACTCCAGAGTTGGGTGAAATGAACTTAATTTTGGGTACTTTGTTTCTTCCGTGTGAAGTGTTAAACAGGTGCTGGGAGAAGAGGTTGCGTAATTTTTACATATAATTTCAGGGTGGCCACAGACTCGGGACAATCGGGAAATGCGGGAAAATTGCGGGTATCCAAAATGATCGGGATGTATGCGCTAAAAAGTAGGGAATTTCAAAATGCATCGAAAATGTTTTGTCATACAAGCAACCATACTCCCACCTTTTTCACATAATTCGAGCTACTCGGTCCAACGATTTCATTGAGGGAACATCCATTAATTACGTCACGCAAAAATTGACTTTTTACAAACCCCCTTGTCACGTTTTTTGTATGGACCTTCAAATTTTTTGTATGGATCGTCACGTTTTAGCAAACCCCCCCTCCCCCCTTACTGCATGACACAATTAATGGACCTTCCCTAACGGCATGAAACAGTGTTTGACATTGGCATGGGAATCATTTTCTGCTGGCTTTGTTCAGCCTGTCTAAAAATGTACCGTTTAGAAAATCTGGCTACACGGCTGTGACAGATGAGGTCTCGGAACAGTACTAACTGTTGTTTTTATTTTACTTGACTAGAACTCTTCAGGTGATCCTTTTGACAGAAGCATCACTATTGAATGCATTACTGTAATTTTAGGAGTAGGAATACTGTTGTCATTTTTAAATACCATAAAGTCTCAATCCATTTGTATCATAGAGAAATATACATCACTGCAGTGGACAGAAACCTATTATGCCAATCACTTCATAGCTATAACAAAAAAACCTTACTCATCAGACAATTTTGTAAGACGAATGCTTTTTAAAAATTGAGCTGTGCCTTTTTTAACCCCTGTTGAATAGACTAAATCCGGATAAATTTGCGAAATGGGTGAATCTTTCATTTGTAAGCAAACATTTGAATCGAAGTTTATTAGCGATTTTTAAACCTCAATTTGAAAAATTAAGACCACAATCGACTAGCAGAAGCATTCTTTCACTCGATTGTGGTCTTAATTTTTGAACTTGAGCTTTTATTCGTGAGAAATCATCAACTTAGATGTTTGTTTACAAATTCAGGTTCGTCAATTTCGCAAATTTCTCCGGAAATATAAAATGTCGACCAATTAATGCATGACGATATATTTGATCATTAGGATTTCCTAGTTATGAAAGGTTTTAGATAAAAATTATGCAAAATCGTTGCAGCTGCGGAGCAAAGACCAAAGTGTTCGTGACTAATAAGACAATGGACTCGAAGCTGTACAAGGAAGAATGTTTCAAAAATCGCGTACTACCTTTCTTTAAAGCCCATAAAGATCACGTGAAGTTCTGGCCAGATTCGGCGAGTTGCTACTACAGCCGGGAAGTCATCCAGTGGTACCGCGATAATAACGTAGATTTCATCAATAAAAACATAAATCCACCCAACTGGCCGCATTTCCGGCCATCGAGAGATTTTGGGCAATAATGAAGCGGATCCTTTTTTTTTTGTTGGGGCGTAGAACCACTGCGTCCACTGAATTGAACTTTTTTGATATAAAGCGGCACCTTAAGAAAGGTGAAAAAACGGCTCGGGACGCGACTCAGATGACCAAAATGTGGATCAAATGTGCTGTAAGATTAAAACTGCCGTCATTTTATGTTATGGTACTTCGGTTAACCGAAGTCAGTTATTCCAAATGAGTGTGTATGAATCTACGTATGTTTTATCGAGTGTGCTACTCGTATAACAGTTATCTAACCGCCAATTTTTGTGTTTGTGTATGTTTGTGTTCTGTATTCTGTATCGCAGAAGATCTGTGTTGAGTAAGCGAAAATAAGATTGGGACGCCATTCGTTGTACAGTACCGGTTGTGTTCGGTCGAGCAAATATATATGCTCTCGCGAAATCACGTTTTCTTACTGAGGATTCGAAACTCTTTTATCGCTACAATGCCAAGGAAGTTGACTCCGGAGGTGTGCAGCGTTTGATGGGAGGAATAAAGAAGAAAGTGCGAATTTTCATTGGAAACAAAGAGAAATGTATTTGTATTGCTATATTTTTCTTGAAGAACAGTGAATTATCTTTGTTTTGATGTATTAAACTTATTTGTACGTCAATCCGTTACTGAGATACAGATGATTTTATTATTCCGGATTCTAAATGGACATAGCTTTAATTGAAAAAGAATTGACGGAGCACAATCTTCTGCCAGTCCTTTATATTGAAATCGGGTTTGCCTCTAAATCGAGAGAGTTTGCAAAAATTGCCGTCGAATACTGCCGATCTATAAACTGTGGGTTTCAAAGTAGCTACTCAACAAAGCTCCGTTAATATACCCTTTAAGGTGACACGGGAGGTAGTCCTTTCTCCATATGGTTAATTATCACTTCTCGTTTTTGACACAAAAAATCACAAACAAAACAAAACAAACAACGCTGAAATTGCTAACCAATGGAGGTTCCAGTGGAGCAAACGATTCTTGAAAATTTCACGACTGAAATCCTAATAGTATTTGAGGTTTGTGCTCAGAAAACTTCGAAGCGATAGGGACTTGATCCCAGATGTCCTTAACGCGTTAAGTCATCTTTATTAACTCTGATGTTATAACTCGCATCAAGGACCTAGCTAAAAAGCGTCTGGAGCTGTGTAGATAAAGACTATCTCAGCGCTGCAGTTGCTCACAAATTGAATGAACTGATAGGTCATTCCAAAAAGGAGCTGCCAAATTTGACAACATTTGTTCAAAACGAAAATGCAACGATTGAGCGAGGATTTTCAATAAATGAAAAGTGTCTGCTAGTGAATTAAACTGAAAATAGTTTGATTACTCAGAGAATTGTCTACGAACTCTCAACGACGTTGAAATCAAGAAAAGATTGATACAATATGCAGGCAACGCAAGTGTATTGTTGTCGAAAACCTCGAACGCTTTACTATTTTTCTTCGATGCTCATCTTGTAGTAACTTGAAAGATCGGTAACTTAAATAGAGCGATTTTTGTTCTCCTTTGCAAAACGAGAGACCAATTATAGGCTACACAGATAAAAAGAAACATTGCGTTCTTTAATGCACATAAAGGGAAAGCAAGATTTGACAGAAATTACTGGGATATTTCGTGTAAATTAAAGCAGGATATGGGCTAAATCGCGTCTCTTGCATGAAAAATGTCCATCAATGTTGAATGGCGTATGAAAGATTGCATACAATCTTGTTGCTTACGCTTGCTTTGGTTTGGAATTAAACGAGGGGAAATTTTACGCGTCTTTTAAAATTCATTATTTTTTTCTGTGTACGCTACCTGTCATTTTGCCAAAATTAAACAAATCAGAATTTCAGATTGAAGTTTTTCCTCGAAAACTTCAAAAATATCTTTTAATCCAAATTATATTAACTCATTTTTCCAGTCGGGCAAATTAGGGAAAAATGCGAGAAAAATTGAGCCACCCTGTATAATAAATATATTATGAAACCACACTGAACATTTCCCACGTATATTTCTGTGCTTCAGAAACTTTACTCTGGAATTGTTTGACATTTCTTTCGCTTTTAAGAAGTTGATCGAACTTTTTGATGTGCTCTGAAGTTCCTCAAAACTTTCTGGAATTGAACAACGTGAAAGCTTATTGAAATCTACTAAGTGCAAACAATATTTGCTAAAGTTTCTCAAAAGCCAACGTTTCATAAACGAATCTTTCCAACATCACAGCAGGAAAATTCTGAACCATATCGCTTTCTTCCAACCGAAGTAATCGTACACTCCACCTTCTGCAAGTCTAAGAACTCTGCTCTGCTACTTAACTCCATCCAGAAACCCACATCCAAGTTAAGCCACAGTTAAGTTCTTCTCTTGAGCAGACTTAACGAGTTTTCTCCCATTCTCTTTTGCTTAGAAAATCTCCCGAAAGACTCTTAAACTCCACCCGCCCCACACTGACTGTCCTCGAGAGACCGCAGCCATTTCCTGCTTGTGTCGTCCAAGGCTAACGCTCGAGACCGTGAATCGTGTGGCCTCCGGGTCACCGTGCGCGATTTCGGAAAATCTCATTATGCTCATGAAGTACCCCCTCTCCCGGCACAATTGAAGATGTTCTCACATCAGCATACAGAAAATCTCCGTTAAAGTATAAGTATCACACGGTTCTTTTCCTCCAGTTTTTTTTATTTCACAGGCTTTCGTTGGTAGGCATCCGCGTTCCCGGGCGAGAGGGGGACTCTAAGTGCAGCGTCGTCGCCGTTGTCGTCGCCGTTGTCGTATATGCATGTCATTATGTTCCACCAAAACCCCATAGCGCTCAGGTTTGCTGCTACTGCTGCGTTTTTTTTAACTTTTTCTTAGACCATACCGTGAGGAGGACGATGGCCTATCGTGGCCTATGTGGTTTTTCTGCAGTTTCTAGGTGAAGTCGTTTAAAGGTCACTCACACCGCGCATTCGCCCTGAGAAGGAGAGGAAGACTTGTGCCGTTTGTGGTCGTGGTTACTGCGGCAAAGAAAAATGCTAATAGTCTTCTATAGCCTCGCGAATGCCACATTTTCAATTGGTGCAGCATTCAAAGGCAGCCTCGGCACTCTCCTGCTCTTTGAGGCTGCTTTGAACTCGCGCGACCATTTGCCTGCACCAACAACAACAACAACAACAACAACAACAACTTCAGCAGCAGCAGCAGCAGGGCCGTTTGAAGCTGATGCGATGAAGGCATCGAAAACCGCACGATTCAATCCTAGGGCATTTCACGCGTCGTCGTTGCCGTTGCTCGGTGTGCCAGCAACTGTTGGGGACCATCACGACATTGAACCAATGCATTCTGTGGCGGCGGGACAATATTCAATTTTAGTTACGATGCGGTTTCCATGAGTTCTGGGCCGAGGGAGAAAAATTTGCATCATAATTTCCAATTCATCACACTGGTTGACTGCCGGTCTGCCGGTCAGGATGGTCGAAGCCTGCCAGTACGATTTCAATAGAAGACAGCCCAATGAGACACAGAAGATATTCAAATGCATGGTCAAAGCACAGTGCGCTGGGATCCACGCTGGGATTCCAATTTCAATCGTCGTCGTCGTCGTCGTCGTCGTGGTTTGCCGGGATGCTGTGTGCCGTGACTGAAAATTGCGAGTTTCCCATGGCTTCGACATTCGACAAGGTTTGAAGGTCCGTTGGTCCCCCGCCACAGTGGCTGAGGCATGTATCTAGGTGTCAGTCGTCCTGTTCATTTGCCGAGAATTGAGACCGAGTCGGTATTTGAATGCGAAAATTATCATCTCATAGATTATGAGGACGATGCTGTTGTAAATTAGTGCAATGCTTCCAGTGGACCATCGGGTCGATTGCGGGCTCTGTGTGGTTTTGTCTAAGCTAGTGTACTCGGGTATGACGATATAAATCCAATTGGATGGTAAATTGATGGGGAAATATAGCTAATTCTCAAAGTTATGCATAGCTCGGTTAGTATTTACTTAGCTCAGCTAAATGTTACGTTTCGTTGAATCAATGTAAACTTTTGTTTAATGAGCTTTTAACGAAAATATTTGGGAACTAAATTCCCAAAGGAGGAATGAGGAGGGTGCAAACTTCATTTTTGATGTATACATAAAATAGCTATGATGATACAAAATATGAATATTGCTTCACCACCTACAATCGACTTCAAATGAGGCCCTAATACTACACTCTGAAAAAAAGTTATTCAAATTTAAGTTTGTTTTTAAAATCAATTGACCATAAATATTAAAAAGGGAAAATTACTTATCGTGATGTAAGTTAAGGCAATGTAGTACAATATTCCATTATTTAAAAGAACATGTCACTAATGCACTTTAAAATGCTTTTTGGTAACACTTTTAAGCATAAAAAAACCTATTTATAGTTACAATCCAAAGAGATCAAAATACTGTGCTCAAATTTAATCTAATGAAGACATTGGATTGGCCTCTAAACATGGGCATTACAGAACGTTTTAGGTGAAGATTCTCAATCTATTCAGAATCAATAACGATTCTCTTCAAACCGCTTTCGTGAAAACTCGAAGTGAAGTAGTGTAATTTCCTGATCTTTGATGAATTTTCAAAAAAATAAAAAGTATCGAACATGTTACACAGAAAAAAATAATTAATTTATAGGCGCGTCAATTTCTACTCGTTTAATTCCAAGCCAAAAGAGGTGTGCACAACGAAATTGTTTGCAATCTTTCATGCGCCATACAACAATGTTTGCAATGGTTCATACAACAGGCTAGATTCAGGAGTTATCTGGCTTAAATATACATGAACTATTTCATTAATTTCTGCCAAATCTAGCATTTCCTATCTGTGCACTAGATAACGCTAAAAATCAAATGTTTCTTTGTATTTGTTTGTTTATATTTTCAAAATTGGACGCAAAGAACAACATTTGCTAACATTTTGGTGTTTTTGCCAAAAGTCAAAATTGTATTCACTTGAAACCTTTGCTTCAAAATTTCAGGCAAATCAATCTTGACGGATGATTTTACGTCGCAGGTTGTTTCACGTATTTTGATTTAAACCAACGCCATTCAATAACGCTTGTTTCTGCACAATTCCGCACATTATTTCACAAATTCAGCACCCCTTTTACTGATATTGTATACTTCCTTGGACAAATGAGGTGCGACGCATAAGGCCGACAACTTTCATTGTTCAGTTTTCTAGAAATCAACAATCATGTAGAATTACATCTTAAAATCACAGAACTCAAATTTGTGTCTGTTCTTCATGCTTCGTGGTCGTATGTCGAAAGCTACACAGTTTGAAAGAAGCATTTAATATTGTGGGTTATCTAATGCACATAAAGAATATGCTAGATTTGGCTGAAATTAATAGGATATTTCCTGTAAATTTAAGTCACTTAACGCCTGAATCAAGTTTGTTGTTTGGAAGATTGCAAGCATTTTCGTTGTTTACGCTTCCTTTGGCTTAATCAGACGAGGGCAAATTTACGAGTCTTTTAAACTTCATTATTTTTTTCTGTGTATAACATATATTTAACAAGTTAATGCAAAAGTAAAGCTTGAGTCATTTGGTATCTGGACGCAAAAAATTGATCTATCTTGGAACCATGTTAATGAAATTGCACTTGCTCATTTATTGCACTTGAAAGAAGCAAATAGCGAACAGATTATTTCGATTTGGTTTTAATGGAATCTCGAAAGCTTCGAATACCACTCAGTATATTTCCGATACTCTGTTGGCTAACATGAGCCAACAGATTTTGTTCTCTTTATATCTGTTGCACCCCGAGTCCCTTCTCCACTGTTTTTCAGCATCCGTTTGTAATCTGCCCAATATTTCTCAACTGGGTTGAATTGTAGTGGTAGCTTGCCAAATCAGGCCAAATCTTTACAGGTCCATCGTGAGTATTAATGTAGGGAAAAATACGTTTTTAGGCACTCTTTCGAGTTCATTTTGGAATCCATGGTCTTGTTTGTCACGAAAAACTGGGTTTATTGTCCACAGCTGCAAATACCATGCCAGATCATAAGCTTTCTTGCGAATTAATCGGCAAATGCGATTTTTGATTTGTCAGGAACATATCACCTCGACAAGTGGCTTTATATAAATTTTGTCCGGGAAGCTACACAGAGAAAAATAATTAATTTTAACAAGCGTGTAAAATATCCACTCGTTTAAATCCAAGTTAAAGGAGACGTAAACAACGAAATTGTTTGCAACTTTTCATGTGCCATACAACAATATAGGCAATCTTTCATACAACAAGCTAGATTCAGGTGTTATCTAGCTTAAATTTACATTAAATATCCCATTATTTTCTGGCAAATCTAGCATTCCCTTTATGTGCATTAGATAACGAAAAAAATTCAATGTTTCTTTTTATCTGTGTACCCATAATCCATCTTCGCGAACGTTTCGTCGTTCACGAGGATGCATTCTTCGTACTTCATAAGAATCTCACCTTTTGGCCACTAGATCCTGCTTCCCTAAGCAACACATAAGTTTTATAACGGTTGAAAATACTTGTATATGACTAGATTTGGTTCTATAGAAGATAACTCAGCATTAAAGCATGAAGATGTGTTATTTGGGTCAGTGTCCTGTTTGGTTGCTTACTGGCCCAAAAAGATCTAAATCCTTCTCGCTTCCAATTCTTAGTTCCACTACGACACTTGCTATGATCCTGCCGATCGAAAGTATGCTGAAGGTATGCATGCAACGTTTTTGAATGCTGCACACGATCGATTTAGAAAATTTCAGTGCCTAAAATTAAATTTCGGTTTGCGGCTTCCATCAAGTACGACCTTTTTGAAAAAAATATCAATCTTGACGAACTTTTGAACACTGAAAGAAAAAGCATTTAAAAACAAACTTCTGTCAAAAAATTCCAGATCCGACCACTTGGAACGCTGTTGTAAAATAAACAGTGCGTCCAGATTTTAAACTTCCCATACCTCAAGCTACGGAACGGGACATAGAGTGTGATTGAATGTGTTATTTTTTGTTGCACCGTGGATTGATAGAATTAACCAAAATAAACATGAAATTGAGTCAAATTTATTCTTCCGTCTCGAAATATTTATGGACAACGAGGGTCACGTCACATGTAAGATTTATTATTTTTAAAAGTGTCAAAATTTGTCTAAACTTATTTGGATGTAAATAGCATAGTTTGGAAACATGACCAATGTTCATGGCAAAAACAGACTTTCCAATAAACGTATCAGATCGGACCAATACAGTCAAAGACTACGCTGATGCCATGCACCCATCTCGAAATTAAACTACGTCATATCCTAGTGGGTTAAGCAATTTTAAAAAGTTGTGTATTACTTATTTTGTTGTTGTCTTATGACTACGTTTGTGTTTTCAATACTATGATATACATTGCAAGTGCGAAAATTTTTAGCGTCACGAAATATGGTTAGATTTTGAATGTTATTAACTCAGTCATTTCACGATAGATTTCCAAAAAAAATGCCCCGGTCGATTGAGACATTCACAACGCGTCGATTACAATATAGAACTATTGATTTTAAACATTTGTCTATCCATAAATTAATGAATGTGAAACACAGTCAAAACAAGAATCAACCAATCACGTGCATCTGAACGGTTGTTTCCCAACACTTATGACAGAGTCAATTAACAACCAGTGTGTACATGTGTATATTCAACGTACATTGTCGTTGTTTGAAGCATAAAAGGCCAGAGGGCCATTGCCATAGAGCTAACCTAACACACTGACTCTAAGCGAACCAACGCCGTGGCCAAGTAAACCAACTTCACGAAGAAGTGCGATGGTGCCAATGGCTGTTCCCTTGAACCCAAAACGGACCTTTACAGGGTTACAAGTATTCAAATAAGAAAAAAAATAACGCATAATTGAAAGAATGAAAAATAGCCTATTATAGTTCATTGCTTTTAGTCCAAAAGTTTTCAAGAAATATGGAATTCTCGTAGATTGCGAGAACTGAAATAAGAAATCATGATTCTGGTTTTACTTCATGTGTGATGTTAACGATAACAATATATTGAAGTGAATAAATTCATATTGACTACGGCTTTGGAAATAGAAACTTGTCTGCTAGAGAAAGGTATGAAGGAAAAGTATTGAGAGTTCCTTTAGAATACGACAGTCTGAAAGTGCATCTCATTGTTCTGGTTTTTTCATTTAAAAAAATACTCAATTCAATCCTCCACAAGACATGCGAGCAGATTGAAAGTTTAGAAACTGCTCACGTCTGAGTGAACTGCTCATGACTGAAAGAAGGAAGAATCTATCATGGACACTTTCTTGTCGCAAGGCAGTTTTTTGAACGAATGAAGAATCTAACATGAAAAAGCTTAAGATTCTCGTCCCAAGTACTAAAAAAACTTTTAAGTTCTCCCTTCAAGGCATGTCAGATTGAAAGTTTTAACATTTTTAAAACATGCACCTGAAATAAAAAAGAAGAGAAGGTTGAAAGAAGGGGAAATTTAAAATGAAAGTTCACTGCTTTCTTGGTCTATTTGTACTTGGGTTGAAGTACTTAGCTCAATCTTTAATGAAGATTGAACTCGAAAAAATGCAACACTTTATTTTGTGAATAACTTTTTATTATAATCGATTATTGATATTTTCAGCCCTGGGCTGGTTCATCTCCCGTTGTAGTTTGTCCGGGGGTGAGACTCAAACTCGTGACTTTGGCGTGAGAGATATGGACGTTAGGTACTACGCCGGGGTCGCCCTCTAGGGTAAAACTAGTTAAAAAATGAGTTTACATCAGCAAAATTTTTGCCACAATCTGTCAAATGGTTATCAAGATGGCTTTCAAGCACGAAGTGCTTCGACAAAAATTACTTCAAGCGCAATCCGAGCCATTCTATTCGGGACGTGGCAAAAAGGTCAATTATCAGCAGACAATGATGCAGCCCGGGTTTCATGTCTTAAAAGTAAGGAAGGCGCCTAACCGAACCGATAAACAGAAAACGATCCCGTGCCAGGAAGCTGTACCGCGAGTGGTTGGTGCAGCCGAAAGACATGAGGCTTACGACGACGAGACGTACATTAAAACGAACGCCATGCAGATTCCCGGTCTGGAGCTTTTCGTCGGCAAGTCTCGCCTGGTTGTTCCGGAGAAGTTCCGGACAAAAAAGTCGACAAATTTGGCAAGAATTTTTTGGTGTGGCAGGTGATCTGTGGGTGCGGTTAATTAAGCAACAACGACCGGCACAATCAACAGCCAAATATATAGAGCGCCTGCTGCGGTCCCACGAAGTGGACACTCTGTTTTGGCCGGATCTGGCAGCTTGTCATTACGCTAAATCGGTGACTGAGTGATATGAACCCAACGAGGAATGAGGTAAATCCGCCAAACTCGTCAAAACTTAGCCCAATAGAAAAATTCTGGGCGATTGTGAAGGGCTAGCTTTGGAAAACAGGAAAGGTCTTCAAAAACAACAAGGATTTGAAGAAAGAGTGGATGAAAGTGTGTAAGAAAGATAGGGCAAGTGTTGCACCGGATTTGATGTCGTTAAGTCCAAGGTGCGGCCATTTAGCCTACTAGAGGAGGTTAAATACAACAACTTTGCAAAAATATAGCTTATATGTGTTTAAGAGTTTCAAAAATAATCGGCTTAAAATGGATTTTTGGTGATAATTTTTGTCTTTTGCAGTTTTTTCGAGTACAATCTTCAAAATAATATATCAGATTGACTGTGAAATTTGAAGAAACTACTGATGATTGAACGAAAAAACTTTCAAATTGTTCAAGTATTTCTGGATTCAAATTCTAAAAACAGTCTTTCACAAGACATGTATCTACACTGAAAATTAATTTTCGTTTATACTACGAAATCGAAGGAAGGACTAACAAATCTATTCGTTGTTTTCTGCAACGAAACTGATTTGTACTTTTTAAGAAGCTAGCTTCGTGTTTAATGCCACTCGCGCAGCTGTCACAAGCACTAAGGATTTGCTGAAAATGAAAGAAAATTCGATCGTTCTACGAAAACAATAGATCATTGCACCGAATCTATTAACCTCACTTTTTTGACAGTTCAGGGAGCTTGTTTACAAGGTGTTAGAATTTGGACCGCTCAAACGAAATTTTTCGTTGGCTTTTTTCCGGATTCTGTACGATTAGATTCAGGAAATGATGTAAAAATAAGCACTGGTGTCTGTTTTCTGGCAGGTTTAAATCAATCGCAACAAATACTGAGCACAAAATCTCAAGCCGATCTTACCGAAAATATTCAAAGTCCACGTAAACAAGCTCCCTGAACTGTCAAAACTGCATTGATGACGCCTTCGTGCAATGATCTATACAAAGAGTTCCGAGTAATTTGTTACCAATAAAAAAGAAACGTCCCTCTGGTGGTTGCATGAATGACTGACAGATCTACTTTATCGGCTCAAAATATAATTGAAAAAAAAAGAGCGCAACCACGAGAAGTGTTCGTGACATGGGGGATTCGATCTTGCATTTTCAGGGACAGCTGTTATTGAGTCCGTGGTTGATCTCACTAGGCCACGTTGACTCGTAAGAAGTTACTTGTTTATTGTGCATGAGGTTCTAACTCTTGACAGTGCTTTCATTTGTATTTAGGGATAAATTAATGGTTCCCATAATCAAAGCAGGAACACGAACATTTATGAGCACAACCAAAGAGAACCAGCGATTGCTTGGATTTTCTTGAAATTAATTTTGTGCATTGTACAAAAAAGGTGTAATGATAGCGTTTTGTTAGATGACAAGCAATGTGAATGTTTCATTCAATTTACGAGACATTGGTTCTAAGTACGAAATCCATGTTTACGGAGCGTGTGAAAGCTAATTTACGAAACTAAATTTTCAGTTTTGAAATCAAAAAGAACTGCTCATGATTCAAAGGAGGAATAATCTCCCCTGAAGGTTCATAGTTTTTATGTGGCAAAGATTCCATGAAACATTAATCTTCCAGTTTTTGATTTCAATCTTCCACTTTTCGAAATTCGGCCCAGTGGCCTTCAGATCACGAGGTTTCGGTCTTATGCTCAAATGACTCATTGGGTATAATGGAGTTCGGCTTTATGGAATTCGGTGTAATGGCCCTTAACCGAAACAAGGACCGTTTTTTTGCAACCGATTTCGATGTGCAGAAAAAAGTTGGTCTTACATTTTCCCACGGACGAATATTGATTCGCTTAAGGCCTACAAATAAAGGGTCACATTGTGGACTTTGAAACGAAAGTAAATTTTCAAATCGAGCATTTGAATTCTCAAATCGAGCTTTTTCTTGCGATTCGACTTACGCAATGTCGCCCAAGATCAGTTCTTTTTTCTCTATTGTCTAGAACATACAAAGATAGCATTTTTGCACACCGCCAAAAAAAAGTTGGATTATATTTATGGCACATCAAAGTATCGGGAAATTTTTATTCCAGTAGAACACCATTTATAGCATAAGATATTCGATCTTTACCCTGAATTTGTTCCCTGGATACGAACATATACGCTTATGAAAATAAATCAACTATATCTCTGGAGTTATTTGCACCCAATTTCTCCCTCCCTCTCCCCATCTCTCTCTCTCTCTCTCTTCCTCTCTTGACCACAAGAGCGTTCATCAGCAAACTGACAGGAGTGAATTACAATCAAAAGTTTCATTGCGCCAGATCATATCTCCAAAACGACAACAACAACAACAACACCACACGACCAAAAGGCGTCACCAGCCAATTGACAGTGCATGTTTATAGTAAGAAATAAAACTATTCTATTATCTGGCATCAGCTTCCACTCTCTGTCCAGATACAAGCGGAGGGGGAAAACGTTAGACGCACACGGCGATTTTCCCGCGTTTGCCGTAGCTCAAACTGAGACCATAAATCTTTCGCTTATTCTGGCCCGTTCTCCACCATTCGCCCCCTTCCGGCATCAAAGTGAATGTAATTTAAAACACATTTCTCATCGCGCAACAAAACGTTTGCCGTGTCTTTTGCCGTCCACTTCGGATCGCGCGGGGAGTGGTGGCAGATGGATGACGTTAATCCAAGGAAGAGTAAAGTGATACTCATTTTTATAGTGTTGAAATAAAGATAAAGCTCTTCTAGTGTACAGATTTGGACGACGGAAGGACGCACTCAGTCACGCGCTCGGAGCGCTTTCGAATGACCAACGGCGACACTCCAGAGGAGCCCGTTAAATTCTGCTGGCCCAACCCGTTGGATATCTGGGAAGCAGATCTTAAGATCCCTGTGCGCAGCAGTCGTTTTGATGACTCCAATCCAGGACAAACATTTCGTGAGTCAATAAAAAGTTTAATTTGAGCTGTTACCCGCAAACAATCTCTGAGGATCTTTCGAGGATTTTTAATTTCGCGTTGGCTAAGCGATATTATGTTTGGAACACCTTCTTCCCGGAGGGTGCCATGTTCCACCGACATCGATGAGGGTGCATCTTCTGCCGCTGCCATGTCAGACCTTAAGGGCATCATCCAGCTTCGATGACGGCGAAAAACGAAGATGATGAGACACGAAACATGCTAATGTGTAGCAAAACGTGACTTTAAATCACGACAGTCATTATTATGTTATTTCACTGCTTGCCACCAAGCCAGCCAGCCAGCTAACCAGTCTGTCAGTCGGCAATAGTGTGTGGGTCACGGATTTCTAGATGGGAGAATGGAGTGAATGGTGATATTTCACTATTTTTTTCCTCTTCCGATACCGGTTTGCCGGCAGACAGATCCTTGCGCAGTGATGATTCTAGCGCACTGGTCTTGTTGCATCTTCCTACATTACTGAAACATTGATACTCCGGCGTGGTTGTAGTCAGGAATTTTGAGTCGACGGCCCCTTGATCAGATAAACCTAAGCACACCCCTGTCCAGGTGTGCAGTGCTTTACATTCCATCTGCTCCTGCAGATTGCTGCAGGCACTACGGAATAAAGTTTTGCTTCTCGAATGTCACGCTCTCCTCCCCCGCAGAGGAACGGACCGTGCTTTATATGTATATCTTCGCGCAATGCTGCACTGTGGTGTCTTGGCGGAGATAAATGGGTGCCACAAATCTTTCGGGTTTGCTTCCTCCCAGCAAAGATGCTCCATCATTCTTCTCCCTCTACTGTTTTGCACTCGATTTGATGTTAATCTTTACAAGTGGTACGAACTTTTGTACAATTTTCCGGTGCTACAAGCTCTGCACAGCAGAAGATTTATGTCTGACAGCAGCTTGAGCTATTCAATTTCAGAAAGTCACCACAGGAAGCACCTGACTTGGCTGCGGGGTTCGTCACTGTCAATAGATGTCTCCAGATATGAAAAATTCATAAACTTCGAGCCCAACCGGTTATGATGAAAAAAAAATTAATTTTATGGAGTGACCACAGTGTGTCTTAAATCGATTAATCGTCAAACTAAACTGTCACAGCCGAATGGCCTGCTCAAATTTCGGGCTAATTTATTTAGCCCATAAAAGCGCAAACAACACTTCCCATTCACAGCCGGCCGGGGTATCGTCTCGTACCGTACCGGCCCGTACTCTGCGATATGGGGGCTGATTAAGTTATAAATATTTGATTTTGTCCACCTGAGCCGGTCCAAAGCGTGAAAACTAGCTAGTGCAAACATGGGCGCAAGCCTCTGTCCGGCCACCGCGCTTGTGGCGTTCGTTCGCACCCATTTGATGGTTCTTCGTTTTGACGAACGCCGCCATAAATTAGTTTGGGTAATTTAGAGTCTTCGCGGCTCAAAGTCTACAAATGGTCCGGTTCTGAAATGTGAAACTGGTACCGAGCCATCCCTCGATGCTGGTTCGTTGGTTGGCTGGTGGTTGGACATTTCAAAATTGTTTAATCACGATGCGATATGATCCGACGATGGCGATGATGATGATGATACTAATGCTGATGGTGTGCTGGGCATTGGATTCGGACGAACGCAATATCATCATTTCGGTTATTACGGTGATGGTCTTCGATTCGATTATCATAAATCACTCTCCGATTCGTCAATCGCAGGCCTGGTGGAATGTGGCGGTGGGCTGCCGTGGCGACGTCAGTATACGGAAAGAGAGATGGATGCGATTTGGACGTTAGAGATAGGTTCAAGTTCGGTTTATTGATGGATTAATTCCGATAAGAGCCCGAGGTTGGCTGGTTCTAGTTGTAGGTATTTATTTTCAAACGGTTGCACTTAAGGAATGATGTCTGGTTGAGTCGCTGCAGGAGGGTTATCAGATTACGATGTGTGATCCATTCGTCTGAACTTGTCAAATTACGGGGGTTTCGATAACCTTTAAAATTTGTTAGTCTGAACAAGGGGCAGCTTGTGATCAAGAGTTTAGCCGGTTCAATGAGTTATTTAAAATTCGCTTAGTTTTGCTAATAGTCGAAAAAGTACGAAAAAGTACTTATTCCTGAGAGAAATAAACAACTATCGAACTATCGAGAAAAAATCAAATCAAAATTCCTTGATTTGCTTCTCGAAAATCTCACAAATTCACAAATTTTGATAAGTAGTTTCCTCGATTAGGACATTGTTGACAGCAATCGATTGTTTCAATTTTATATTTATGCTCTTTGTAATTCTACCCCGAGAAACACACTTAGGCTGAAATAAGTAACCGCAACCTGGTTATGACTAAATTAAGTTCTAAAACGGACATTTCAACAGATTTACAACAAACGTGCTACTAGTTAAGTCAATACAGGTTTGTAAACAATATTTTTGATCGTCCACCACAAATGAGCCAATAATCGTGATTTACTGTTGATTAAAAAACTTTGGGTTAAGAAAAGGAATGCTTAGAAAAAAGCATGGTTTATTTACTCAGACGAATTTTTAAATTTTGTTGCAATTCTTCGTATTTATGGTTTTGATTGATGTGATATTCAGATGGCATGTAAACGCAATCATAATTACAAAAAGCAATCACTTCCGTAGGAATATTAAAATTGCCACGTCCTGATTTCAAAAGAGGTTTCAATTTTTTTTTCTGATCAAAATTTTCAATGCCAACATAAAGCTCGATTCAAAGTAAATCTGGACGCACGGTTTAATTCAGCACATCGTCCCTGGTGGTTGAAACAATAAACGTTTGACAGGCATTTGCTTATGTTTCATTGACAAAGAAATTGGTGAAAAGTTTTTTCTCGATTGATCGACGCATCTCGAAACTAGGATCATGGAATTTGAGAAAGGAAAATTAATTGTGCACAAACATCTAGAGAATCCTTCATGGTCTACCTAAAAACAGCAAAAGTGTTGAAATTCCGAAAGTGGGACTAGGGTCAAAGAGCTGAGGAGAAAGGTGTTGAGGTACTAGAAAGGCAACCCAGGTGTCTTCATACTTGATTTGATGTAAGTCTTTTGTGCCATTAAACATCCAAATCGCTCTCTGAAACAAAATTTAGTGGCCAAAAAGTGAGCACGATTACTATACGAACGAGTTTTGACTAAATTTGATGGCAGTATTTTAATGGATGACGAAACATATGTCAAAATGGATTATGAACAAATCCCCTGACGAAAATTTTGCCTGCTGTGGGGATGTCTCTTCCAGGTATAAATTTGTTTTTGCTGATAAGTTTGCTCGAAAACTCAATGATTTGGCAAGGAATCTGCAGTTGTGGCTTTAAAACCATGGTTTTCATCACATCTCACTACATTGGCGGATTCGAAAGTTTACATTGCACAGAGTGTTTGAAAAGCGGATGTTACCATTCATGTTGCAGCAACACAAGACTCAATCGCCTATGTTTATGCCGGATCTAGCTAGCTGAGCACTCTGAAGTGAATACTACGAATGGTGATGCAGCAAGTGACAGATGCTCAATTTCAAATACGTTTAAAGTGGAATAAGTTCTCCGGTAGAGTGTCACCAGCGACTGTGCTATCATGACGGCATCGATCACAAGTAAAGTGCGACAGTTCGTTATAATGTAATCACTAGTTATATATCGTTTGAAAGCTGAATAATCCTTTTGTTTGACGTTTTGACCAACCGTGTATATTCTTTTATTTCTTGAGTTATGATCACCTGAATGCGTTCAAATTTACTTTGAATATTTGGCTTTATCACTTGATAACGTCGAATTCAATCGGAAAATGAAAAGAAAGATTACTAATTTCCATTTAATTCAAACTACCTTTATTACTCATCTTGACCGATACGCGTCTTTCGTCTACAATGTGCAGACTTCTTTGGTATCGTGTACTAATTTTCGAATTTAATGGAAATTACTAATCTTTCTTCTCAATTTTTAGTTTTAGTTTAGGTATTCCACTAAACAACTCACACGCTCCAGGATTCAAATTTAATCGGTTAGTAGAACTTGGTGAGACCATTCCAATTATTAACATCATGTTGAGGCTTATTTCTATCCACATGTATTTTTTTCTTTGTGCTAGACTGTGCGTTAAGCATAATTATTGTAAATTTAAGCCCTCTGCCTAAATGGTTCATACCTTTAGGCTACCTTTGGGCAAATTTCAATAAAGGAAATGTATGGAAACGGCATCTTACAACAATGAACCAGGCACGCCGTAGTAGAAAATTTTAGACCATAACGGAACATGTGTGGCACTCTGTGGCACATTTTTACATTGGAACTTTTCGAAGATATAACCTGGCAACCCTGGAATATTTACGTTGTATACTCAAGTAGCACACAACAATCATAATTAGTTGCAGTAACTTGACTAGCAAGTCATATTTATGTTTTCTCAACCAAATGGTAACAAGTGTGCTACTAGGGTATTGTTGTGGTGTTGTTTTGATGTGTTTATTTCATCACGCAACAAACATAAGTACACAGATAAAAGAAACATTGAAATTTCTGAGTTTCTAATGTACACAAATGGAATGCCAGATTTGGCAGAAAATAATGGAATATTTCATGTAAATTTAAATCAGATAACGCCTGAATCTAGCCTGTTGTACGAAACCTTGCAAACATTGTTGTATGACGTATGAGATTGAAGAGCACTTTGTTGCATACGCCTCTGGCTGCTGGAGTTGAATGAGGCGAATTTTGAAGCGTCGCATATATAATATTCATTATTTTTTCTGTGTATTAGAAAAAAATGACCGAGTGATTGAAGTAGACATGCAGATCATGATTGAGAACCCTCGTAAAGGAGCTGCTGCTGGTGGAACGCCGTTCAAAGCTATAAATGGCGCAGCGTTAGCAGGAAACTCAGATATATTTCGGATTTTAAGCGGAGAAGTGATGTGTCTCCTGAATCTCACCAATATCATGCACAAAATCTTTCAGGAACTTTAAACAGCAGCTATTATTTTCATTGTAGACGATACATCTTCCACAATGAATATTTGCGAAACTTTGAGGGAATAAATGATGTTTTTCACCGGTGTTTCTATTTATAAGAAGAGCCTGGAAAAGTTCGCTTTTGAAAATGAAAGCCATGTTTGTTAAACAAACGAGAAATCAATGAAGACGATCAAAAGCTGTTGCATTCTTCATTTACTACTGAACACCCGCTTGCATCGTACGGAGCGTGCAGCCAGTGAACTACACTCACACGATGACGTAACGCAAATCATTGAACCTTACTTGCGCTAAACCTCTATCTATTTTCCTACTTGTACACTTTTTCGATACCTTGTTTTTCATTTAGAAGACAAAATACGGATATCTGCCAAAAATGAGCAATGGGAAGGATATTAAAGGGTGTTTCGATCAAAATTTGGTCGACTTAAACTTAACTCATTTCCTTTCTTCGTGAATTTAATTTTTTTTGAACACCCCTCATTTTGAAGATGTGTTTGTGTAGCATCATATTTTTATATTGATTTTGAGATTAGCACTTCAGTTATCAAAATGTCGCCGAAGGAAGCGAAGCAACACATCAAAATGTTGCACGAGCATCCAAACACTTCTAATGCCAAGTTGGTGAAATTGTTGTTCGCGGCTAAACCAACTGTTAACAACGTATTAAAAGTGTTCAAGTGAAGAACGTTTTGTCGACTAGCCAGGAAAAGCTGGATCGAGAAAAAGCCGGAGGCACAGCGACGACAAAAGAGTTGCCGCTGTTTCGAGTGGAACCCCAACCTCTCCGTCCGAGATGTCGCAAAGAAGCTGGGAGCGGAACCTTCCAGCCATGGATAGAGCTAAGATAACGAGCTGGACCGTCGACTTACAGTATAGTTCAGGTGACTTCAAATCGCGACGATAAACAAAACACGTCGGCCAACGCATGATCGCGAAAATTGTACACGACGATGCTGACGAAGTTTGATTACGTGGTACAGGACGATGAAACTCACGTCAAGGCAGACTTTAAACAGCTTTCTGGACAGGAATTTTATACGGCAACTAGAAGTAGGCAATGCGCTCATGAACTGAGCTAGAGAACTAGTTCATCAAGATGAACGAGTGATCGAACGCTCTTCTTAATTGAGCGGTAGCTCACCCGTTCATCTCTAAAAAAAACTTATATGTGAGCGAGAGCGCGACCGGGAGCTATTTCTGTTTGCAATATGACAAGCGAGCGAGAGCGCGAACGGCAGAATCTATTCAATATAGCTCACGAACTGTTCCACGTGATAGGGGGAGCTAGATGAGCCTGGCAGCTGTTTGAACTGAGCGAGGAGCGCTGCGTGACTCCCGAGCCAGCCGATCCAGGCCGTTCAACCAAGCCTAGTTGTACTGGGTGAGCGGAGGCGGGAACGAGATGGAAAGGCCCATCATCTGAATCAATTTTCTCATAAATCTAGAGGAACGTTCGAAACTGCAATGAAAATAGCGAGAGTGGAATTAAAAACTCGCATGCTACATGGAAAAAATCCTCCTAAGCTAAAGCAGAATGTTCTGACGAGTAAATGTTAGAACGGTTGCTATTGAACAAACATCCTGTAAGTTCAACTATGGCCTTACTGGATTCGATCCCGCTGCTCGGCCTTTTCAATGAGGTTTCGATTGAAATTTCGTCAGAAACATATGTTTCCATACCTCAAGCTCAGTACTCACATTATGAAGGAATATCAGCAAGCTGAACCCCAATCAGCATCGGCATCAGATAATTATGAAAAGGTTGTGCATTACTGAAACCTTGTGAACAGATTTTTTCCAAAGCAGAACAACTGGTTGGTGAGAAACGTAGTAGGCTAACCGCAAAACATAATTCGTAATTTATTATTATTGTTTAAAAAAATAACAAATCGAATATTTGAACGATAAATACACCTTTTTTTTTTTTTTCAAAAAACTCAATACGCTGATCCGAATAAGATAAGTGATAGGAAAAGAGCAAATGAACGGTTCTGGAGAACTAGATCACTTCAATGAGCGGAACTATTCGGAGCCGCTCGATATAGTGAGCCATTTTGCCCATCTCTAGCGGCAACCGGACGGGGACCGGTGGCAGATATTTTCAAGCAAATTAAACTGTCGCAAAGTTCGCGAAGAAAGGATTCTGATGTGGCAGGCCATCTGTACTCCGTGGCTTGAAGAGCAACGTTTACGTTGCGACCAGAACCATCAACCAGGAAATTTATCTGAACGAGTGCCTGCAAAAACGTCAGCTGCCTTTCCTAAAGCGGCACAATTGTTCCGTTCTAATTTGGCCGGATTTGACATCTTGCCATTACAGAAAAAAAGCCTTGGAGTGACATGAATATTTCTCCTGTATTCTGTATTAAGTGAACTTGAAAAAGAAAAAAAAACTGACGTTTTAATAAAAACTTTGATCGACCGTTTGACCAAATTTTGATCGGAACACCCTTTAGTACGAAGTTATTTGGATGGGAATGCGTTTTTCAATGTTTTTCAACATTTTGCTCATGTACATGAACTTAAACTGAAATTCAAACTAATGTAAAGTAATACATTAATGTATTTATCAAATTGAACCGGTTTACATCACGTGTGATTTTCATATTTTTTTGCTTTGCCCATATGGTGCAACCCGTTACAATTTCCAGCCCTTGTGAGTTCTCATTCGGCACTCTGGTTCTGGTTGCTTCCTCTGGACTTTACGGATCATGTTCTTTTGTGTCCAATCGTTTGCACTTGGCATGATTATCCTCATATTTTCCGAATTTCGGTTTTATATATAGTATGCTGGATTCTCATACAGTTTTGTTAGATTTTTGAACAGTGGATGTAACTGAAGACTGCATAAAACAGAAAAAAGGGAAACGGGAATTGGAGAAATTTTGCTTTTGTAGTCGTTTACAAACCTAACAATAAATAAAAATTAGTCAGTCATCTATCAAGATTCGAACCTTGGACCTTTAGACCGCACAACTGCTTCAACTGCTGTCCTCTGGGCATGCCACTCCACATGCAATTCTAAGGGCCGATTTATGTTTCTCCTTGATGGCACCGGTAGTGAAGGGACGTAGACGTGTAGACGGATCTGAGATTGTACTCCCGTTCTTCTGTTCAGAAAAAAAGAACGGGAAATCAATGAGCTACCCAGCCACGTAAACAAATAACAGTTTTCTGTGTTATAATCAAAGTATACTAACTCTTCCTGTCGCTTTGCAATATCTCATCACTTCGCTTTTGCGTGGAATAAAATTTTAGACGAAGAGAAGGCTCTCGAACTCGAACAGACTAATGATTGATCTTGCATTTTCTTGCTTGGAATTTATGTCCTACTAGGTGACTGAACTCTTGGGCCAAAAAATAAATATACAATACCGATCAGACACTGCGTGTGTGAAGATTGATTAAGTAGAACATAAATATTGTGATTTTCCACAAGCGACAGTCACTCCAAGCCTCTTTTGCTTCCATCTGCTCAACATACTTAGTTTGACTAATAAACCCTGCCATCCGACATGTAGTCGCGCATACTTCCATTTCCTCCGAGACATGTGTCCAACCCAAATTACTGCAATCTAATCTCCATGTCTAACAAACGAAATCAAAGCATCTTCTCAAGTATCTCATCAAGGCAGGAAAAAAGACAAACACAAAAAACGAATACAACCAATCCGAACATTCGACTCTCAATCATCTGCTCGAGTCTGTCACAACTCTGATGTCATGCATAAATTTCCCTCCCCTCCTCCACCAAGTGCACCCCGAAACGAAATGAGAAAACGCGACAATATGCTCTATTCTCCGCTTATTTGTACTCAAAAAACACTAATTTTCGGGCCACTTGTGTCTTTTATTTTCACTAGTTTCTGTCGAACCTCTTTGAAACTAAATTTCCCCGCACTCCGCTTATCAACCAGCCACAGCAGTGAACAGCGGCGACAGTAGAGACGACACGCTTGGAAAACTTCCGGAAATGTGTGCACACTGGAGACTCGAGAATTGGGCCAATTGAAGCCGATGCGGCGTCACACATGCGGTTCACATTTTTTTTTGTTCTTAGAAATTTTCTTCCAGTGAGACCCGCTTTGCTTCATGAATTTAGTTGGTTTCGTTGGTTTTGTTCGGTTGAGGAAGTGGGTGCGTCGTGTCTATTTGTACACTCGGAGAGCCTACTATTCATGTAAGCCTAGAATAAGTGATAGTGAAAGTGCAGCTGGAGAATGATGGAAATGTAGGTTCCCTGTGCTCTGCGAAACTTCAACTTGAGCAGAGCGGGAATCTCTAGCTGGAAGAATGAGCGCCAAAGTCCTGAGGACCCATGAATGGTTGATGGCACTTTGCAAAGACGCAAGTGGTTCTGGTTCTGCTCCGGGTTGGCGGTGGTGGATCTTTTTTTTTGCCACTGACGACCGCGATGACGATGGGGAACGTGATGAAAAATAGAGTGCAGGAAGAAGCGCATCTGGTGCGAATGGATACATATTTGCATATTGCAGCACTTGGGAGTTTTTTTTTTCAAATGCGAAGATTCTAGTGAATACACCAAGTTGAAGCGCAGTTGAAAGTTGTGACCTCAATGATATTTGAATTCTACTTTTGAGCTTTTGTTGAAAACTTATTCTAGAACTACATTAGTTTCAAAGCTTGCTTAAAAATCCACAGTTACATAATTATCACATCTTCAATCTGCATTCACTCGTGCAGCCCTAAAGCCACACCGGAACAATTAAGAACGGTCAATGTCATCCAATCATTAGCAAACTCATTGGAATCATAATGAGGATGCAAATGTGATGAAATTGATCCCCCATCTCCGTTTCACGTTTGTGTTTCAATAGAATAATTAGACACAATAGTTACTAAAACTTAGTTGCATGCTACATAGTTTAATGTCTACAGTTTCGATCGAACCACTCCCTCCAACGACGAGAGGGCACAGTTCCAGCACCTAACGACCCAACGATCGAATACCCATCAACGTTACCGACTACTCCAGCGGAGTATGACTAATACTAATAACTCGTTTAATCCTCCTCTTTATTAGCATCACAATCAACTCGCTGTACAGCCCCATCGATTCGATTTGCGTTCCTCGCTTCCATGCCATAAAACAGCAAGGTATTTGTTTTCCTTCTCCCCTTTGTTGACGACAATTTATTTCTATTGGAAGTAGGTAGGTACACAGCAGTTGCAACTGCGACACAAATTTTCACAGAACTTCCATAATCGACAAAATATGTGCTTGTGTGTGATGCCAAGCCTTCTTGGTTCAATGGCATCGATTCATGGAATTTCGTTGTTTGGTGGGTGGGTTTGCCTCTCCATCATGCAGAGCAGTAGCAGCCAGCGAGCGAGTGCAGCAATCATGCGATCCGGCCATCAAATTTGTTATTCAAAAAGCTATTCGAAATCTTCCCCCGGACCGAATTTTCCCAGTTCGGAATCGGAAACATAAATTTATCGGACCTAGCCGCAAACTAAATAAAAACAGATTGACATTTCTCTCGCGGGCATCAGCCTGGCAGGAGCAATTGCATGCATATGCAATAGCCCATTTCACGGTCCGGTCCTATTTGTAATAAACATTGACCGAAATAGTGCGCACTTCAACAACCCACCACCAAAGGTTGCACGCTCTGTTCGCCACTGTAGGTCACTTTTTCTGCAATCTAGTGTTTCGCTAGTGATGGAATATTTACAAAAGTGATGTTCTACAACACCCATCACCGGGGCGACTCACACTATCTAACCAACGCTGCCAACCGAGGTACACAAGTGCTAATCACACCCCGGAGAGTCAAGTTCGCTATTCATGACGGAACTAACGAGGAGTGTGATATGAATGAATGCATGAATACGGGCATCCGGCATTTGTGAATAGTTTATGTTTTGGTACTGTGTTTTAATTGGCACCTCAGAGCTGCGAGGTAGTTGGTTGGTGATGCTTACCCATATGGAAGTTATGCGCTTATTCCAGTTGATTTCCAAATGAAAACATTGCTTACTCGCGGGTTTGGTTCTTTTAAAAACAGATGTACGTAAATTGTACGAAACATTCGCGATGTTTGTCAAGTGGAAAAATGTCGGTTCAAAACACGCAGGGACCAGCAAATTTTTCAATTTTTTTTGTGTTTTTTTTATACAGGGTGTCTCACAATAGGTGCAACTTAAACAAAATGGAATTACAGCAAAACAAATCAACCAAATCATTGAATTTATTTTGCATTTGAAAGATACATGTTATAGAAATAAACCATATTAATTCAATTCGAATCTCTCGCCCTTTTTCTTGGTAACTTTGAGCAAACCGATCGCAGTTGGCACGCACGATTTCCTGAGGAATTTGGTCCCAGATATCAATCAAATGTTTCTTGAATCGATCTAAAGTAAGCCCTGTGGAGCTGAACCAGCTGTGGCTGAAAGGCTCCTAAATAAAGATAAATAATATAATAATAAGTAAGCCCTTTCGAAGGGCCTAAAGGGTGTCCACGATGAAATTGCTCTAACTTTTTAACCGTTGGGTAGAATTTAATGAAAATTTGGGTGGATTTAGTTCATATTTACATCCTGCAAGTTTTAAAGTCCTGTGATCAAAACTCGCGGAAATGGAGTCGAAAGAACAGCTCGTGCGTGATAAAATCTTGCGCATTCATGAACGACGAAACATATGTGAAGGCCGACTTCTAACAGATCCCCGGCAACCTGTTTTTCACGGCCAAGGATAAGTTCAGCGTTCCGGAGCATGTCCGCACTCAGAAGATGTCCAAATTTGCGAAGCAATTCCTGGTTTGGCAAGCCATCTGCACGTGCGGGAAGCGGAGTCCCAGGACACGATGAACGGACAGGTGTACATAAAAGAGTGCCTCCAGAAGCAGCTGCTTCCTCTCCTGAAGGCCCACAACGTCCCAACAATCTTCTGGCCGGATTTGTCCTTATGCCACTACTCCAAGGACGTGCTGAAGTGGTATGCGGACAATAAGGTCAATTTCGTGCCGAAAATGTTCAACCCTCCCAACACTCCGGAGCTCCGACCCATCGAGAAGTACTTGGCGATTATGAAGCAGCACCTTCTTAAACGACCTAAGGTAGTGAAGACAGTCGAGGAACTGAAGAAAGTATGGGTTTACATGCAAAAAACGGTTGATTCACAGGTTGTGCAGAATCTTATGGCCGGGGTTGAGGCCAAGGTGCGGGCATTTGCGTGTGGACTGTAAATAAAATACGAGTAAAATGGTAAAATGAAGTTTAATAGTTATTTCTCAATCCCTGAAAATTTGATGGCAATCGGATGAATACTCGAATTTTGCGAATCAACTTTGTGTGTGGCAATTTCATCGTGGACACCCTTTATATATTAAAGCATATAACCCCAAACAAAGTAGTCAAGTCGGTTGAGATCCGGTGAAGGTCTTTGTTTGTGATGAAACTGGACAAATTTTCCGCGCACCACGCTTGTGTCTTCTTTGCTTTGCGAGCTGGAGCTGAGTCCTGTTGGAAACAATGTGGTGTATTCCCATACAGTGTTTAACCATGAGAAAGCAGATGGCTCTTCAAAACCAGCTGGATGTAATATTCAGTGTTGATATTTACGTTAGGTTCTATGAAAAGAAGAGGACATTTTCGGTGCCCTATACCATGATTTTCGATACATTCTGATAGCGTTCAACAACTAGTTTATCTCTTGAAATATTTGCAAGATTTTTGCCATACACACAATCATTTTGTTGATTATGATTGCGAAGAAGGAAGATATTTTCATCCGAAAACAAAATCTGGCAGCCACCGTGCTGTACCAAAAGATTTTTTTTCTTTGTATCCTGGCTTGCTTTTGACGCTCCGTCTGAGGAGCATGTTCATTGAAGCAGGGGACATTGGAAATTGTTTGCTTAATTTACGGCCAGATACAGTCGGATTACGTCTTATTCGCTCCCTCGAACATTCGATCTTTTTCTTCGTTCTGGCAGTTTGTCTGACACCTCCTTAATGTTGAATATGGACATTTCCAGTTTCCTTGAACCGTTTCAAGGTACGTAAAACAAAACGCTTACTCACTCCGAACTGCTTGAGACTATTGAATATCTGACACGGTCTAAGCTTTTGCAAATGTAATTTTAAAATTTGCTCCCGTATGGCTTCCATGGTAGTTGATAAATATAAAAACGGAATCGCTTATTGATCTTCAACGATAAGCTGTCAAAAGAAAACACTCAAAACCGGTTTAATCAATCCCGCTGTTAAAATTACCCAGCTGAAATGAACCGAGACTGAAAAAAGCTGACACGTATTGTGAGACACACTGTAAATATCCATTCGCATATATGTTCTGTTTGATGATAATCGTTACAACCGCAGAGTAATATTATAAATTTTTTGTAAAAATGTAAACAAACATGTTTTTTTCCGAATTCTACTCATGGCTTAGGGCCATTAGAACAAGTAAATCACTAGGCCGAAAGTAATATGGCTGAAAGGCATTGGGCCGAAAGCCATGTGGCCGCAAGTCATTATACCGACAGCCATTAGCCCGAAAACCATTAGGCCAAATGAGTCATTGAACTACGATCAGATCCAGTTCGATCGGAATCTGAAGGGGAAGCCCTTAATGAAAAACAGAGACCGAAATTCTCGCCTACTTGAGAAGAGAAGCATTCTTTTTCACCCGCTTTGAGAAACAGATGAGAATGTGAGAAGTGAGAGATGAGTATGTATACGCTCACAGCAGTTTTCGCGAGAAAAGCAAGGGCGATTTATAATTTTCGGAGAGCATGAGTTGCTGATAAATCGTTTCTTTTTCAGTGAATCCTAGATGCCGATAATTATTTATCACTTACTTTTTGACACCTGAAAATGCCACCAGTCTTCATGCTTGTTTTATTCTGACATTATAATTCTAAAATGATGGTCCATGGCGGTCCAGTGTGCACCGGTTTGGCCTTATTTTCGGTTTTTGCTCGTATACGATCTAAGTAGCATGTCTTCAGTGAAAAATGTGACATGAGAAAATATTTTCGTTGAATTTTGGAGAGAGATATTTTCGCATATGCAAGGGAGAGGATAATGAATTGGCTAAAATATTTACCTGCACTTAGTAATTCAGAAAAAGCACCAAAAAATGAAAAAGTGCCACTAAATTAATAGGCCTGTGCCAATAAACATGTGTGATCAGCATTAAAGTATTAGGAATGAGCAATAAAAGATGAGAAAGATCTTCGGATAATCTAATTGCGACCGGTAAATCTATCAAATAAAGCAACAGCTATTAGTGATATGTGCAATTAAATATGGCAGTATTTCCGCCAAATTATGTAATTTGAGCACTAAACTATTCGCATATGTCTCTTTAATTTTGTTGGATTTTCCCATAAAAACAGTAAAATGAGCAATGGATAAATAAATATCCATTGCTCATTTTACTGTTTTTATGGGAAAATCTAACAAAATTAAAAGACATATGCGAATAGTTTAGTGCTCAAATTACATAATTTGGCGGAAATACTGCCATATTTAATTGCACATATACTAATAGCTGTTGCTTTATTTGACAGATTTACCGGTCACAATTAGATTATCCGAAGATCTTTTCATCATCTTTTATTGCTCATTCCTAATTCTTTAATGCTGATCACACATTATTTGTTGGCACAGGCCTTAATAATTTAATGGCACTTTTTCATTTTTTATTGCTCAAATCTCTCTTTTAATTGATGATTAATTATGCTGCC